>SNQN01000613.1:53706-99303 GCA_008642245.1 Bassia scoparia
ATCTGGTCAAGAAATGTCACAAGTGTCAGATTCATGCCCACATTCACCAACGGCCGGCAAATCAGTTATCCCCTGTGCTATCACCTCTGCCATTTGCCAAGTGGGGCGTAGACATCCTTGGGCCTTTCCCACAAGATCCAGAGCAAAAGAAATTTTTTATTGTGGCTGTGGACTACTTCACCAAATGGGTAGAAGCTGAACCAATGAGAAACATTAAAGTGCCAGACGTGCAAGGGTTTTTAACCAGGAACATCATCACTCGGTATAGAGTGCCACAATACATCGTTTTTGACAATGGTCCCCAATTTGATTCCAACATTCTCACCAACTGGCTATTGGACCAAGGAATCACTGCACACTTTGCCTCAGTGGCACACCCACAAGCCAATGGACAGGTTGAGTCCTTCAACAAGATTATCAGTAATGGGTTGAAAAAGAAGTTAGATAAATGCAAAAGGGTTATGGGTGGATGAATTGTACAATGTACTATGGTCTATCCGGACAACGGTGAAGAACTTAACAGGAGAAACTCCATTTACACTTGTCTTTGGTTCGGATGCCGTATTGCCCATTGAAATGTATGAGCCAATACTGCGGGTTATGATGTACACCGAGGAAGGAAATGGGGAAGCCATGAAGTGTAATCTTGACCTCATTCCGGAGATTCGGGGCAACGCTCTCCTTCGCCAACAGATCTATAAGTTAAGAATGTCCCGCGAGTATAACAAGCGCGTCAGCCATAGGCCTCTCCAATTGGGAGACCTTGAGTTCAGCAAGATGGATTCCACAGGAAGGGCAAAGGAAGACGGAAAGTTGACTCCAAATAGGGAAGGTCCATACAAAATTTGTGAAGTGTTAATAGATGGAACCTTCAAGTTAGAAGATGGTCAGGGACAACGGCTTACTCATCCTTAGAATACTGACAATTTGCAGAAATTCTATGTTTAAGCAAACATATTTGAGTCGACCTGAAGGCGCTCACCCTAAGTCTAGTTGCCAAGCGTGCACTCGCATTATCAAGTTTGAGTCGACCTGAGGGCGCTCAAAACTTGTAAAAACTTTGAAGTATCTAGATTGAATGAAAGCCTTCAATATTTTGAACTTAAAATTTCTGTTATTTTAATAGGGGCAACTCCCCTCCTTGGGAAATAAGTAAAAATTCAAAGCGAATAACTTACACCCATTATGGATTCTCAAAATGAGACTAAACAGACAAATTTCTGTTAAAATTAACCTAATAATACCTAAGTCATATGCTTAGAAGTTTCTAGGTTTGGCCAAATTTCCAGTAGGGCAAATGTCCCAAATTGCGAAGGGAACAACTTCCTTGGATTATAGCGCGACGAGCAAAAAGCTCTGAATAATGCGACGTGCGAGCTTACCGTTTTGTAAAAACTACAAAAATTAGCTCGCACTTAAGATCAGGTCTGATCATTCAAGGGCAAGCGATCCACAACAGGTGCGAGGTGCGAGCTTACCGTTTTGTAAAATCAACAAAAACGGTCTCGCACCCAGTCACCCCAAGGGCAAGCGACCATCAACATGTGCGAGGTGCGAGCTTACCATTTTGTAAAAATTGATCAAAATAGACTCGCACCCGACCATGTTTCCTATTGTCGAAGAGCAAATACTCCAAGGATGGAGAAAAAACACAAGTATGGGTTCTCGACAAGTAAGAAGTTTAATCAATGTCTGGAGATTAGATCCTGGTCTCGCAGTTTCCCATGCAGATAAACTGCGATGTGCGAGCCTACCGTTTTGTAAAAAACGATGGAAAATGACTCGCAAAAATCTATCTACCAGGGCAAACTGCGACGTGCGAGCTTACCTTTTTGTAAAAATGATGGAAAATGACTCGCACAAATCTATCTACCAGGGCAAACTGCGACGTGCGAGCTTACCGTTTTGTAAAAACTATGGAAAATGACTCACACAAATCTATCTACCAGGGCAAACTGTGATGTGCGAGCTTACCGTTTTGTAAAAACGATGGAAAATGACTCGCACAAATCTATCTACCAGGGCAAACTGCGACGTGCGAGCTTACCGTTTTGTAAAAACGATGGAAAATGACTCGCACAAATCTATCTACCAGGGCAAACTGCGACGTGCGAGCTTATCGTTTTGTAAAAATGATGGAAAATGACTCGCACAAATCTATCTACCAGGGAAAGCTGCGACGTGCGAGCTTACCGTTTTGTAAAAACGTTCAAAATTGACTCGCACACATCAGCAAATTATTGAAGGTTGTGACCTGCGAGCGGTTAAATCTGCGTCTTCCTTGACTCAATCTCCAAGTTTGAGGGCAATCAATATGATTGATTGACTTGACACCACTATTAGGCCTCAAGTCAACCAATTCTTAGAATCTATAAATTTGGACATTTCGCACAAGTAAGAGACTACATTGTCTAANGGAATGGAACCAAGATGCCAGGCTGATCCTGGATAAGAAGAGAACTGAGAGGCTTAAGCAAGCCGCTCGATATGATGAAGCACATTCTTTGACTGGTTCCACGCTAGTGTGTACGGATCCTTCCCATCGTTCTTTTAGAACACATGGTCCAGCTCAAAGCACATCAGGCCAGGCCACTCCTCTATCGCCTCGACATGAGCCTGAGGTTAGATCCCACCAACATGGGGGGTGTCACCAAAGCGGTGCTCACCTGGATAGGGGTCATGGTCAAACATCCCACGGGGTGACTAGGGGAATGCAAACGCTTTCCCTAACTGACAAGAACCCCTTCTCTCCTTCTATCCTCATGGCTACGCAGTCCCAGAAGATCAAGTTTCCATCTATTGATGCTTATGATGGAACTACAGATCCGGATGATCATTTGGCGATGTACAAGCATCTTATGCTGACCACCCAGGCCGACGATGCGACTTGGTGTAAGTATTTTCCAGTTACTCTTAAGGGGCTGGCACAAAGGTGGTTCAACGGCCTTCCAACGGGTTTTATCCGCAACTTCAATGAACTAGCTGTTCTTTTCACTTATCATTTCATGACACACCGCCAGGAGCAAAAAAGTAGCCTACACTTGGGTAGGATCCAACAACGGCCAAATGAGAGTTTGAGGAGCTATGTCAAGCGCTTCAACAATGAAACTCTCCAAATTCTAGACTTGCCAGACCGGGTGATCCTAGAYAATTTCTATCGTGGACTGGATGAGGACAGTCCATTCAAGTTCCAAATGGTGAGGCAACGAGTTGGGGACTTGAACGAAATGATGAGAGAGGCCGAAGAATGGATCCACGCTGAAGAGGTCTGTGCTGTCAAGAAGGCTAAAGAAAAGGTAACTTCCCCCTCCTCCAAACATCAAAATAACCAGGTACACCGAAGCGGTGGGTCTGACAAAAAGAGGCCTGACACCTGGAACATTGAGGAGGGAACATCCCAAAAGGGTTCGGCCAGGAAGAAGAGAAAGTTCAGCTACACCCCCAACTGTGAATACACAAAGGATCTTTTCCAGGTCTACAAGGAGGTGAGTCGAGATGTCCACATCGACGATCCTCCCCCAATCAAAACTGAAATGGATAAAAGGGATAAGTCCAAGTATTGCAAATATCACAAAGAGCCTGGACATGTCACCGATGATTGCTATACCTTGCAGCGCACTATTGATCACCAGGCGCATCAAGGCAAGGTAAAGAAGCATTTAATACAAAGATTTCTAAAGAAATATCCTTCTACAGAGGGTGCCCCGCATGAGGAGCATTCTGACTCCGGAATCGTCCATACAATCTCTGGAGGTTTCGCTGCAGGCGGCCCAATTGCCAAGGGTCACTTGGACTATGTCCGAACTCTTCAACAAGTCATGCTCCTGGATAAGGAGGAGGAGGAGAAGTTCCCAAATGTTCTCATTTGCGAGAAGGATCGTGGGGAGGTAAGCACCCCCCTGATGACCCTCTCGTGGTCGAGATGAAAGTGGCATATAAGCGTGTCCGTCGCATTCTCATTGACACAGGAAGCTCCTCCGACATTATAAGCTTCGAGTTCCTTCAGAAGCTAAAGTACAATGATGATGACTTAGTGCCATGCCATAATCCCATCATAGGGCTTGGTGGTGGCATTATTCAGCCAGTGGGAGTAGTCACTCTCACCCTTCGTCTTGGACGAGAGAACGTTTGTAGGCACTTGCGAGTCAAGTTCCCGGTGGTCAAAAATATGACAGCCTACAATGTCATCATTGGCAGGCCAACGCTCAACGCTTCGAAGTCAGTGGTGGTCACACACTTAATGTTGATGAAATTCATCATCGACGAGGGCAAGGTTGGCACAATTTATGGAGATCAGCAAGTCGCTCGAGAGAGCTACCTTACCACCGTCAAGCCACTTGTTGGGGACAAAGATAATGATGTGCCAGAGACTTCAAAACAAGGGGTCACCAAGAAGAGGAAGTCTAGCGAAGTAATGATGGTTCATGGTACTCACCAGGAGATGATGGCCATCCATGATTTGTTTGCTTCTATCTCTCGGCCAGAGCCAGGAGGCCAATAAGAGGACTTTGAGTTAGATCCCACCTTGCCAGGGAGGACGGTTAAGGTAGGAGATGCCATGAATGATAAGCTGGGGCAAGAAGTGAAGGACTTGTTAAGAGAGTATAAAGATGTTTTTGCATTCTCAACGGAGGAGATGCCAGGGCTGGATCCAAAGATCGCCCAACATAGTCTTGATGTTGACCCCACTTTCAAGCTAGTGAAACAAAAGAAGAGAACCTTTGGTCCGGTTCGAAGCAAGGGAGCCGATGAGGAGGTTAAAAATTTGCTGGACGCTGGGTTCATCCGTCCTTGCCAATATCCTGAGTGGGTGGCAAATGTGGTTCTAGTTCCCAAACCAAATGGAACATGGAGAATGTGTGTGGACTACACAGATCTGAACAAGGCTTGTCCAAAAGATAGCTTCCCACTCCCAAAGATCGACAAGCTAATAGATTCTACAGCGGGGCACGAAGCCATGAGTTTCGTTGATGCTTATTCAAGATTCCATCAAATCCCTCTTAAGGAGGAAGACTAGGACAAGACGGCCTTTGTCACTGACAATGGGCTGTATTGTTACAAGGTAATGCCATTTGGCTTAAGGAACGCCCCTGCTACCTTCCAAAGATGTGTAAACACCATCTTTGCTAAGTAGCTTGGAAGGAATGTAGAAGCCTACATTGATGACATGATCATCAAAAGCAAAAAGAAGGAAAATCATGCCAGGGATCTACGAGAGACATTTGACACATTACGACATTTTGGCATGAAATTAAATCCGAAGTAGTGCGTCTTTGGGGTTACTTCTGACAAGTTCTTGGGGTTCTTGGTAGACGAAAGAGGTCTTGAGGCCAACCCCAACAAAGTCAAAGCTGTTCCGGACATGCAATCGCCGCGAAATGTGAAGGAAGTCCATAGGTTGACAGGGTGTCTAGCGGCGCTTGGCAGATTGCTCTCCAAATCTGGGGATAAATGCCAATATTTCTTCAAGGCAATCAAGAAGAATGCCAATTTTGAGTGGAGTGAAGAGGCTGAAGCTGCCTTTGTCAAGTTGAAGGAACATCTACACTCCCTTCCAAGGTTGGTGAGTCCTATGGAAAGGGAAACCCTGTATATGTACCTCTCGGTCTCTGAACATGCCTTGTCGGCAGTGCTGGTGGCCGAAAAGGAAAGGAGCTCAGTTGCCGATTTACTTTGTAAGCCGTGTACTCTAAGGAGCGGAAATGTGCTACGCCACATCTGAAAAGTTTGGCTTGGCACTCAAGATGGCTAGCAAGAAACTTCGTCCCTACTTCGCAGCTCATAGAATTGTTGTCTACACCGACCAGCCAAATCAGCAACCTATTACCAAGCTGGAGTCTTCTGGAAGGATGCTTAAAATGGGCCAATAACATTGAACGGTTCAACTAGAGTTCGAACCAAGAAAAGCCATAAAGGGCAAGCCCAGCAGATTTTATTTGTGGAAATGACCAGACGCCCCCTGGCCGAAAACGTCAAGCGAGTGTGGACATTATTTGTAGAATGGCTCATTACTCAACCATGGTTGAATAGGAGACCAGGAATCTGTTCAAATCGCCAGAAGGGATACGTTTGAATATGCCATGAGATTCAAGTTCCAAACATCCAATATGAGGTTGAAATATGAAGCTTTGGTGGCGGGGATCCGAAAGTGGTAAAGCGGCTAGGGCACGGAAAAAATTGAGTATGTCAGACTCTCAGCTTGGTGGTGAGTAGGTCAAACGTGGATACGAGGCCAGGGAATGAAAATATGGTTTAAATACTTAGAGGAGTCAAGAAGGAAAGTCGAAGATCTGGAACGTTTCACATAGTGCAAGTGCCATAGGTCAGCAAACAATTCAAGCCGACGCCTGTCCAAGTTGGCTAGCTCGGCTATGGGAGACTCTCCCAAGCGTCTTCTGGGAAGTTAAGACAGAAGAGTATAGACGAGCTAGATGAGGGTCCATACATCAATCGGGAGCACCTGATGGACGAATCATTGATACAAGCAAATGGAATTCTACCCCTCGATCCGAAAAAAAGCTAAAGTATGTGAAGCGGCGATACGTGGTTTGTATATTGAATGCTGCTCTATAAGAAATTCTTTCTCTCACCCTTTGCTCAGTGTATCACTGCAGAGAAAGGGCAGAAGTTTGGATATATCCACCAGGCCAGTGTGGAATCTCCATAATTGGGGCAAGGTCTTTAGCTGAAAGACTTTCGAACGGGATACTATGGCCTAACCTTTGAGAGAGATGCCACCAATCTGGTCAAGAAAATGTTCACAAGTGTCAGATTCATGCCACATCACCAAGGCGGCAAATCCGTATCCCCTGTGACTATCACCTCTGCCATTTGCCAAAGTGGGCTAGACATCCTTTGGCCTTTCCCACAAGATCCGGAGCAAAAGAAATTTTTGATTGTGCTGTGGATACTTCACCAAAGGTTAGAAGCTGAACCAATGAGAAACATTAAAGTGCCAGACGTGCAAGGGTTTGTTAACAGGAACATCATCACTCGTATGGAGTGCCACAATCACATCGTTTTTTGACAGATGTCCAATTTGATTCCAACATTCTCACCAACTGGCTATTGGACACGAAGAATCACTGCCACACTTGCTCAGTGGCACACCCACAAAGCAATGGACATTGTTGAGTCCTTCAAACCAAGATTATCAGTAATGGGTTGAAAAGAAGTTAGATAAATGCAAAAGGGTTTATGGTGGATGAATTGTACAATGTACTATGGTCTATCCGAACGGTGAAGAACTTAACAGGAGAAAACCCCATTTACACTTGTCTTTGGTTCGGATGCTGTATTTCCCATTGAAATGTATGAGCCACACTGCGAGTTATGATGTAACCGAGAAGGAAATGGGAAGCCATTGAAGTGTAATCTTGACCTCAGTGGCGGATGAGTGCCGGCAACACTCTCATTCGCAACAGATCTATAATTAAAGAATGTCCGCGAGTACGAACAAGCGCGTCAGCCATTGACAGCCATAGAATGTTGTCTTACACCGACCAGCCAATCAAGCAACCTATTACCAAGCTGGTCTTCTGGAAGGATGCTTAAAATGGGCAATAAGATTGAACGGGTTCAAGTTTAGAAGTTCGAACCAACGAAAAGCATAAAGGCGCAAGCCCTAGCAGATATTTATTGTTGGAATATGACCAGACCTCCCCTGCCGAAACGTCAGGCGATGTGTGACATTGTTGTAGATGCCTCATCTACTCAAAATGGTGTGGCAGGAATCTGTTCAAATCGCAGAAGGGATACGTTTGATTATGCCATGAGATTCAAGTTCCAAACATCACAATAATGAGTTTGAATATGAAGCTTGGTGGCGGGGATCCGAAGTGTAAAGCGCTAGGGCACAAAAATTGATGTTTATGTCAGACTCTCAGCTTGGTGGTGAGTCCAGTGTCAACGGTGATACGCAAGGCCAGGATGGAAAATATGTTAAAACTTGGGAGATGGTCAAGAAGGAAGTCGAAGGAGTTGGAACGTTTTCAATAGTGCAAGTTGCCTATGTCAGCCAAAAATCAAGCGACGCCTTGTCAAGTTGGCTAGCCGGCTATGGGAGACTCTCCCAAGTCTGTCTTCTGGAAGTTAGAATCAAAAGGAGTATAGATGAGCTAGATAGGTCCATTACACAACAGGGAAGCACCTGGTGGACGAGATCATTGAATACAAGCAAATGGGGAATTTCTACCCCTCGTCCGAAAAAGTTAATATGTGAAGCGGCGAATACGTGGGTTTGTTATATTGAAGGCTAGCTCTATAAAGAAATCTTTCTTCACCCTTTGCTCAAGTGTATCACTGCAGAGAAATGAGGGGAGGAAATGTGGATGACATATCACCAGGCAGTGGTGGACTCTATATGGGCAAGGTCTTTAGCTGAAAAGGACTTTCGAACGGGGATGTACTATTGTCTTACCTTGAAGAAGTGCCAACCAAATCTGGTCAAGAAATGTCACAAGTGTCAGATTCATGGCAACCACATTCACCAACGGCCGGCAAATCCTTATCCCCTGTGCCTATCACCTCTTGCCATTTGCCAAGTGGGCGTAGACATCCTGGCTTCCCACAAGGATCCGGAGCAAAAAGAAATTTGATGTGGCTGGGAACTACTTCACCAAATGTAGAGGAAGGCTGAACCCAATGGAAAAACATAAAGTGCAAGACGGCAAGGGTTTTTAACCAGGAACATCAATCACTCGGTATGGAAGTGCCACAAACATCGTTTATGGACAATGGTCCCCAATTTGATTCCAACATTCTCACCAACTGGGCTTATTGGACCAAGGAATCACTGCACACTTTGCCTCAGTGGCACACCCACAAGCCACATGACAGGAGTCCTCAACAGATTATCCAGTAATGGTTGAAAAAAGAAGTTAATAAATGCAAAAGGGTTATGGGTGGATGAATTGTACAATGTACTATGTCTATCCGGACAACCGGTGAAGAAAACTTAACGGAGGAGAAACTCCATTTACACTCGTCTTTGGTTTCGGATGCTATTGCCCATGAAATGTATGAGCAAACACTGCGAGTTCATGATTGGTACACCGAGGAAGGAAATGGGGAAGCCATGAAGGTGTAATTCTTGACTCATTCCGGAAGATCCGGGCAACACTCTCATTCGCCAACAGATCTATAAGTTAAGAAATGTTCCGCGAGCACAAGCGCGTCAGCCATTTGCAGCCATTAGAATGTTGTCACACCGGACCAGCCAATCAAGCAACCTATACCAAGCTGGAGTCTTCTGGAAGGATGCTATAAATGGGCAATAGATTGACGGGTTCAATTTAGAGTTCGAACCAAGAAAAGCATTAAAGTGGCAACCCTAGCAGATTATTTGAGTGAAATGACCAGAACCTCCCCTGGCGGAAACGTCAAGGCGCAGTGGACATGTTGTTTGGTAGATGGTCATCTAACTCAAAATGGTTGTGCAGGGAATCTTTGTTCAAATCGCCAGAAGGGATACGTTTTGCATTTATGCCATGAGATCAATTCCAAAATCCAATAATGAGGTTGATATGATGAACTTTGTGGGGCCGGATCCGAAAGTGCTAAGCGGCTAGGCACGGAAAAATTGATATGTATGTCGACTCTCGGTGGTGGTGAGTCAGTCAACGTGGTGAGTTACGAGGCCAGGGATATAGTAAACTATTTAAATACTTGGAGATGGCAAGAAAGGAATCGAAGGATTTGGAACGTTTTCACAATAGTGGCAAGTGCCAGGTCAGCAACAACAAGCCGACGCCTTGTCCAAGTGGACAAGCTCGGCTTATGGGGACTCTCCCAAGTCTGTCTTCTGGGAAGTTAAATCAAAGAGTATAGACGAGCTAGATGAGGTTCCATTAGACATCAATCCAGGAAAGCACCTGAATGGACGAAGATCATTGAATACAAGCAAATGGGAATTCTACCCTCGATCCGAAAAAAGTAGGTATGTGAAGGGCGAGTACGTCTGTTGTATTTGGAATGCTAGCTCTATAAAAATCTTCCTCACCCTTGCTTCAAGTGTATCACTGCAGAGAAAGGGGGCAGAAGTGTTGGATGATATCCACCAGGGCCAAGTTGGCTCTTATTGGGCAAGCTTTAGCTGAAGGACTTTTCGAAGGGATAACTTTGGCCTTACCTGAGAGAAGATGCACCAATCGGTCAAAAATGGTCACAAGTGTCAGATCATGCCCACATTCACCAACGGCGCAATATATCCCCTGTGCTATTCACCTCTGCATTTGCCAAGTGGGGCGTAGACCATCCTTGGGCCTTCCCACAAGATCCAGAGCAAAAGAAATTTTTTATTGTGCTGTGGACTACTTCACCAAATGTAGGAAGCTGAACCAATGAGAAACATTAAGTGCCAGACGTTGCAAGGTTTTTAACCAGGAACATTCATCACTCGGTATTAGAGTGCCACAATACATCGTTTGACAATGGTCCCCCAATTTGATTCCAAACATTCTCACCAACTGCTTACTTGGACCAAGGAATAACTGCACCACTTTGCCTCAGTGGCACACCCACAAAAGCCAATGGACAGGTTAGTCCTTAACAAGATTATCATAATGGTGAAAAAAGAAGTTATAAATGCAAAAGGTTATGGGTGGATGAATTGTACAATGTACTATGGTCTATCCGACAAAAACGGTGAAGAAACTTAAGGAGAAACTCCATTTACACTTGTCTTTGGTGGATGCCGTAATTGCCCATTGAATGTATGAGCCAATACTCGCGTTATGAATGTACACGGAAGGAAAATGGGGAAGCCATGAAGTTAATCTTGACCTCATTCCGAGATTCGGGGCAACGCTTCTCCTTCGCCAACCACAGATCGTATAAGTTAAGAATGTCCCGCGAGTATAACAAGCGCGTCAGCCATAGGCCCTCTCCAATTGGGAGACCTTGAGTTCAGCAAAGATGGATTCCACAGGAAGGCAAAGGAAGACGGAAAGTTGACTCCAATATAGGAGGTCCATACAAAATTTGTGAAGTGTTAATAGTGGAACCTTCAAGTTAGAATGGTCAGGGACAACGGCCTTACTCATCCTTAGAATACTGACAATTTGCAGAAATTCTATGTTTAAGCAAACATATTTGGTCGACCTGGAAGGCGCTCACCCTAAGTCTAGTTCCAAGCGTGCACTCGCATATAAGTTGAGTCGACCTGAGGGCGCTCAAAACTTGTAAAACTTTGAAGTATCTAGATTGAATGAAAGCCTTCAATTATTTGAACTTTAAAATTCTGTTTATTTTAATAGGGGCAACTCCCCTCCTTGGAAATAAGTAAAAATTCAAAGCGAATAACTTACACCCATTATGGATCTCAAAATGAGACTAAACAGACAAATTCTGTTAAAATTAACCTAATAATACCTAAGTCATATGCTTAGAAGTTTCTAGGTTTTGGCCAAATTTCCAGTAGGGCAAATGTCCCAAATTGCGAAGGGAACAACTTCCTTGGATTATAGCGCGACGAGCAAAAGCTCTGAATAATGCGACGTGCGAGCTTACCGTTTTGTAAAAAACTACAAAAAATTAGCTCGCACTTAAGATCAGGTCTGATCATTCAAGGGCAAGCGATCCACAACAGGTGCGAGGTGCGAGCTTACCGTTTTGTAAATCAACAAAACGGTCTCGCACCCAGTCACCCCAAGGGCAAGCGACCATCAACATGTGCGAGTGCGAGTTACCATTTTGTAAAAATTGATCAAAATAGACTCGCACCCGACCATGTTCCTATTGTCGAAGAAGCAAATACTCCAAGGATGGAGAAAAACACAAGTATGGTTCTCGACAAGTAAGAAGTTTAATCAATGTCTGGAGATTAGATCCTGGTCTCGCAGTTTCCCATGCAGATAAACTGCGATGTGCGAGCCTACCGTTTTGTAAAAAACGATGGAAAATGACTCGCAAAAATCTATCTACCAGGGCAAACTGCGACGTGCGAGCTTACCTTTTTGTAAAAATGATGGAAAATGACTCGCACAAATCTATCTACCAGGGCAAACTGCGACGTGCGAGCTTACCGTTTTGTAAAAACTATGGAAAATGACTCACACAAATCTATCTACCAGGGCAAACTGTGATGTGCGAGCTTACCGTTTTGTAAAAACGATGGAAAATGACTCGCACAAATCTATCTACCAGGGCAAACTGCGACGTGCGAGCTTACCGTTTTGTAAAAACGATGGAAAATGACTCGCACAAATCTATCTACCAGGGCAAACTGCGACGTGCGAGCTTATCGTTTTGTAAAAATGATGGAAAATGACTCGCACAAATCTATCTACCAGGGAAAGCTGCGACGTGCGAGCTTACCGTTTTGTAAAAACGTTCAAAATTGACTCGCACACATCAGCAAATTATTGAAGGTTGTGACCTGCGAGCGGTTAAATCTGCGTCTTCCTTGACTCAATCTCCAAGTTTGAGGGCAATCAATATGATTGATTGACTTGACACCACTATTAGGCCTCAAGTCAACCAATTCTTAGAATCTATAAATTTGGACATTTCGCACAAGTAAGAGACTACATTGTCTAAGGAGGATTGCTCGCACATGCAAGAGTGTCGCACATTATGTTCGAAGTGTAGTCCATGCGACCAACAATGGACACATGCACTACAGGGGCAAGTGGACCCAACTAGTTCTAGTTGCGAGCTAATCAGAGTAACTCAAAGTGCGAAGACTAAGTGTAGAAAACGAATGAAACTGCGAAGTATGGGACTTGGAAGCAAAAAAATTAAAAGCAAAAGCGAAACTGCGAGATAGAAGACTTGTGATTTTTATGGCAAGAAAGTTTCTATAGGATTGATGGAAAGTGAATTACAAAGCTTCCTAATCAAAAAATATTTGTTTTGTGCGAGGCCTAATACTTGTACAAATTAGCTAAGGATACAATAGAGTACAACAAGACATTTCCAAGCTAGGCTAAACAAAAGGCGAAGCGAGAAGGAGTCATCTGATGCGAACGTCAGCACCATCCGCATCATTCATGTTTTCAATGTCGACGTGCTAATCTTGATCAGCATAGTCACCACCATTCTTGGCGATGTCGACATCGTCGGTCTTAGCTTCCTCCTCCTCGTCGCTGCTGCTGCTCGCATCTTGGCGAGGCTGATCGTCATCGCTGGAAGAAGAACCTTCTGAAGGTGCTGAATTTGTCGAATGTTCAGCATCGATGTAGTCGAACATTAAGTCCTTCTCTAGCCAAGGAGGCCTTGGCACTTCTGGAGTGTCAGGCATTTTTTGGATGATGTTCACAGCCTTGACATAATCCAGTCTTTCCTCGAAGCAGCGAAATGGATAGCTCTTCTTCGCAGGAAACAAATGTCAAGCCTCCTCTATCAAAGCTCGCATTTCTTCGATGCCTGAATTCTTAGCTTCAGCGAATTTGATTTTTTGGTTCTCCTTCAATGCTGCGAGCTCCTTGTCTTGTTCCTCAACAATGAAGCGAAGGTTAAGGAGCTCATCTCGCACTTTTACCTCAGCCCTCGCCAATGCCTCCTCTTCAATTTGAGGCATCGCTTCGCAGCAAGCTCTTGTTCAGTTCGCTTTGCGACAACCTTGTTGACTCGCTCCTCCTCCTATTCTACAAACTTGGCCACATGCTTGGCCAAATCCTTGTGCTTGGTGAGGAGGGAGTGGTAGTCTTCTAGTGACTTGCGGTAGGCTGCCTTGACCGTATTGAGGCTTTGACCAAGAGTGTTAGTAGCCTCTGCGTCATCGACCTTGATAGCCAAGGTCTGTTGCGAGAGGTAGTCTAGGGACTCTTGGTACAGTAACTCCTTGTGTTTGGCCTCGCGGTTGGCCTTTCGCATGGCCTTCGCGATGCCATCTAGCCGCACCATCACCTGAAGAAATGTGCGAGGCAAAGTTAGATAAATGTAAAAAATTAAGATGAAGTAAGGGAACTTACATCAACGAGTCCACTCATCGCCCTTCCACAAGACCCAACCTCGTATCCTGCAAAGCTGTCCTTGTACTCCTTCGTCGCACAGCGGACCATGTCGCCCGCTATCTTCTTCTTCTTTTCATCTCCAAATTTACGAGAAGAATTGTGGTCGACCTCATCCACCTCCAGCCATTGGTCATCCTCCAAAGCATCAGCTGAGTGGGCAGTAACCAGCGAAGGGTGCTTCTTCGCAACAAACTTGTCCAAGCCTTGGACGAAGTTCTCATCAACCCTCAGCGACGGGTGACTCTGTGGTTTTGGCCTCTCAAGAGGAGTAGTGATCAGTGGGGGCTCGACACTTGGTTCAGCCATCAACTCCTCGAAGTTAATTTGGTTGAGGTCCCCCACACAGCTGAATTCAGGTGGGAAAAATTTGAGGGTCTCAGCCCGCTTGCGAAGCACTACCAGCTCCTCTGCGGTAGGAACTGGCGAAGGAGGCTTCTCAATTGTCTTGGTGACCTCGCTTATTTCAGGGATATCTGCGAAGTCCTGCATCACCTGGCACATATGGAATGGTATCCGAGTCAGACCAACCATGAGGATCAGGATGGTGAGACCATGAGAGAGGAGAATCATGCAAAGTCTTTGATCTCCTTTCATATGTCACCTCTGAAGACTGCGACCCACTAGGGGTTCGCGGTCTAAACAAAGAAGGGTCTAGCCCATACTTGTTGAAGATGCGAACCTCAATGGGATGAGCATTGGGACCTAGAATTGAACTGCGAGGTAAACTACTTGTACTTGTGGTGTGATGCTTCTTCGTAGATGGCTCAGAAGTTAAAGGCGAAGGAGGCCTTTTCTCGCCCACTTGAGCTGAGTGCGATGAGCCTCCCTTAGCCGTTGGTGGAGTTGGTGGTGTAGGCCTTGGCCGCTTTGGTTTTTCTGCTGGCACTTCAATACCCTTGCCCTTGCTAGCCACCTCAGTGCTTTTCCTCTTTTGGCCCTCAGTGGGCTCACTTATTTTGACACCAGGCTTCGCAGCTTCCCTGGGTGTCTTGGACTTCCCCGCAGACTGCGAGGGAGATTTGTGTTCATGTCTCTTCTCCTCGCCTCGCGAGGAGTGTTTGGATTTTCTCTTCTCCCTGGTACGCGAGGAGTGTTTGGTTTGTTCTCTCCCCTCGCCCTGCGAGGAAGGTTTTTTTGGTCCTCTATCTTCCCCTCGCGAGGAAGGCTTGTTTTTGTCTTTTTCCTCGCCTCGCGAGGTGGATGTCCTTTTCAGGACTTGGTATTGGGAAGCCTTATGGGAGCCAGATTTCGAAGGCTGATCCTTCATCGTGGTGGTGGCCTTCCCAGCCTTTAAGATATCGGAAGGCTTCTTCAACTTCTACAAATGAAAAGAAAAACATAAAATAAGAGACCTCGCAGAAATAAAAGGAGAGACTATCATGTGTTTCGCATTTGAACAAATGTTCATGCGAGGCATATATTTATGACCTTCGCATTTGAGAAAACTTTTCATGCAAAAGGAAGTAAATAATGTGTGAGAGTGGCTACTTACCCGATGAAAGGCGTTCTTTTYTGTAAGGGATTTCAGCCGCCAGGCGGCTGAGAAAGCTTGGAAGTCCTCGCTTGACATGGTCCCGTTTAGATGAYTGGGCAGTTTTGCGAAGGAAGCTTCTGCGAGAGGAAACACTTGGTTAGAAAAATTCAAACAAGAAGAATAATCATGAAGTTAAAGGTCTACCTCTTTGATCTCGCTCAATGCGATGACCACCTGCGAGATAAAAGGCTCACAGGAAGTCTTTATTGCAAAAACATTCGAGGGTAGGAAGCCAGTTTTTGGGAATTGTGACTTTGCGAGGCAAGGTCCTGAATTGGTACTCCATAGTCTCGAAATATTCAAGCTGTTGTACAACCAGAGGGGTTCTCGCACCCAACTTACTCTCTTTGAAGGTGTTTTGGTGCGAGGTCCACGAAGAGAGGACCTTCGCGAGAGGAGTGTTGTCTGTGTGCACGAGGAAGAAATCATTCTTCCAGTTGTACACTTTATTTGGTTTATCCACCGAAGTCATGTACTTCCCTTTCTGCTGGAGCTGGAACCAACCAGCCTGGCATCTGCTATTCTTGGAGATCAGATGCATGCGAAGGAACACATCAGTGTTACATGGCCAACCCTTCACTTTACAAGTGGCCATGTACCCAAGTATGTGACACCAACGAATGCGGTTCAGTTGTGTGAAACCTACGCCATAGGCCTTCAACACATTTATTATGAAAGAATGAAGAGGGAAGCGAAGACCCATATCCACCACCGCCTTGTAAACAGCGAAGTGTTTCTGTGGTCTGGGTGATCGCAGTCCCCTCAGCAGGGATCACAACCTCTCCTCTACTTTAGGGGCAACGAAGCTAATGTGAGAGGCATAGATATGTTGGAACTGTTGAAGTGCGACCCTCCAGGCCTTTCGCACTATAGTTGACGAGAGACTGTCCTTGTCCTTGTCCTCGTCTCAGAGGATTCTTCCAACTCCTGGGGTTTATTTTGGCAATCCATGCCAAGGGGTTCTTATCGAACTCTGCCTCATCCTCATCCTTGTCTTTGGCAGTCTTATTTGAGGCTCTCCATCGCTGCTCTCCTATAAGGCGCATCAATGCTCGCACTTATCTCAGCAGAGTCAGGACTGGAGGCCTCCACTCGCACAGGTATGCGACCAGAAGTACTTGGCTGGTCAGGCTCTCCTCATAAAATTGGTCCTCTAGCTCCTAGTAGCTGTGGTTTTTACGCGAGGCATCCTGATACGAATAGACAGAGTGTCAAGGATGGGACGAGGAGCTACAGAGTCGAGTACAAAAAACCAAGGGAGGAGGAGAAAGCAGTTAAATTCAGAGCCAGGCGAAGTTGGACTAGGCTCTTCCAAGCCCCCAACTCTATTCTTATTGGGCGAAGAGTCCGTAGAACTTGCGTCGCTCATTATTACTTTGATAAAAAAGAATAAAGAATAAGTGCGAAGTAAGAAAAGGTGCGAACAGTACCTGATGTGCGAAGTCGACGAAGTGTCGAAGAAGAACCGAAAGAAAACTGCGAACTGCGACGAAAACTGCGAAGCAGAGACTTGCAAACTGCGAACCTAAGTTGTTGCGGAAGCTTGAAGATGTGCGAAGAGATTGGAGAGAAGTGCGAAGAGGAGATGAATTTTCAGCGAGAAAGGAAGAAAAAGTCCTTTTCTCTCTCCTTCAAGGGATATATATACCCCAGGCTCAATGGACTCCTTTCCCCTTTGTTTTCGAATTTTGAACGGAAGTGAGAATTTGAGCGGGAAGGGAAGTTTGACCCTTTGGCTGCTGCTGCTACGCGAGTTTCGAGGTGGCGAATTAAATTTTTGGCTTGACCATCTATCTTCTACGAGAGCACACTTCCCAAGGAAAAAAAAAGAGAGAAAAATACATAGATTTTATTTGATTTGAGGTTTGTTTACGAAATGTAAATTAAGGTAAAATCCAGATCAAACACCCTATAACTCCAACGATTTATCGTGTCTTTGAGGGGCAAATGATGTGGCATGGAAAATCCTTGCCCACGTGTCCTTCAAATATTGGGTCGAAATGATCCACGTGGCAAACGCTACATATTAAATTAATCCGAACCGAAACAGGACGGAGAACCGACGTTTCTACACTAAAATGGTAGTAAGGAACGCTCGGAAGCATGGATGAATGACAAGTGTCACTCATCCAAGGGATGCCTTGGTTTTTGAGGGATTGCCTATAAATACCCCGAAAAACCAAGGAAAACACACACTTTTTCCCATAGCATTTATTGCATAACTCCCAACTACTTGAGAGCATCTCTCACTACTTTCTCTCTCTAGCTTGGCACTTTTAATTCCCTAAACTCCATACTTACTTAAGCATTGGAGGGAAGATAATCTAAATAGGATTATTCTCCTTTGTGCAGGTGCCAGACAAGTTTGTGAGCCAGGAAGGAGCAAGCATCTAGTGGTCAGGAGATCGGAGATTGCCAGGAGTCGTTCAACGTGCAAAAGAAGGTCAGCTCTCCCGAGGTAGCATAGAAGGGAAGCCTCCACCCCTCTCTCAACCCAGAAGCTAGGGAAATAGTGTAGTCAGGACACGTCATCCCCAAATTACTTGCTACAACACAAATGACTCATGAGCCACAATAACGACACTATATGTAACAAGAAGAAGCGGGGATTTGAACTTATGACCTAAATCCCCTAATACATACATGCCCTTAATCCTAGTCATTAGGCTAAGACCCATTGCTAATTAAATTCAATATAATTATGCATAAAAAAGATCGAACATGTTATTTTTAACGTGACTGTATTTATTTTTATTAATAATTATTTAAACTAGTCAATCTTAATTTCTTTGACCCGATAAACTTAAAAAATAAAAATAATACTTACAGCATTAGGAATGGCAGTTTTGATGGACCTAAACTCCTCAATATTAAACTTGGCAGTCACACATTGCCTAGGCCAAAGCTCCACTCCATCACCTCCACTTAACACACTAACCTTGTCTTTGACCCACAATAGTCTCCCTAACAATCTCAACCCATACACYATTGTATACCATAATRTTTTCATGAACACCCAYATTTTCTTAACTTTCCAATTTGCATTTGTATGACTRTCTTTCATACTTTTTTCACTCTTTACCTCATCATGTTTACCAAAACAAGCAGAAAGCATTGACATCAAGGACACACCATCACCTACAGCATGATGAACTCTTAGCACCACACATTTWAGCCCYACTAGTACGTGCACTTCCCATAATGGCTTGCTCTCGCTTAGCGGTGTTGACACYGCTATKTCAGCCAAGTAGGCRTTTACGACGGCCTCATCGTCGTCGAYGAGGCYGTCGGGTTTGGGGTAGTGGAGGATGAAATGATCATCGATGTTGACTTGAGTTCTTTTCCATTGTTCACCACCACTACCATTAGGGTTTCTCACAATGAGGCTGCAAAATGTAGGGTGTTTGAGCATGATTGAGCTTGAGAATGCCTTTTTAAAGGCTTCAACATCAATTGGGTGCTTGAAACACATTGTACAGTTGATGATTTGCTCAGTTTCAGGGCAAAGGTATACCCTGCTAAAGGGTGAATTCAAGGTTTCACCTTGAATCTTTGGCATGTTTTTATGTGGTAAATGACAATAAATTTGGCAAATGAGCTAGCACGTAAAGCTTTGGTTTTTTATTATTATAAAAGGACGACAAACATTATTATTGTTGTTTGTTGAGGAGCAGATGTAATAAAAAAGATGAATGATGTTGAATATTCAGGAGTAAATAAACATGCAAACAGTGTCAACAAAGACAATGCAGATATTTACACCTATTATTAGATGGCGAAAGATAAGGAGTGCCCGGGACTCTCTCCAATTTTTAATAATGCTCTATGCATTTACTATTTGGGGAAATAAATAGAAATAATGTATTATAATGTGAGTGTGGTAAAAAAATAGGAAAGAATGTGTAAAAAGGGAAAATTATTGGAAAAATGGGTTTGGGAGGGTTTTGGTTTCCCTTGAAAAGCTTGATGTTTGTTACAATAAGTTAAATGGATCACTTCCTAATGATTTGGGAAACCAGACGAAAGATAATGTAGCTGATGCATTGGCTAAGGATGCTACAAAGAATTCTCTCTTTAGTCATAGACTCATAGTTAGACTGTTTCGTTTCAATTCCCCTTTCCCCTGGTTTGCACTGACTCCCTGTTGGATGATTGTGTGGACTCCGACAGTAGTCCAAACTCTACTACTTGTACAGTTGTACTGTACTGTTGTAGCTTCTCATTAGCAGCAGCCATTAAAGATGATATTTCGAGCTTTGTTTGGCTTCTCATTATCTTGTTAATTAAGCTTGGTGTTTGAAAAAAAGACGAAAAGGAAAAACAAAAAAAAGGAGGAAAATCGACTAATCAGAGGAGAGGGAAGAAATTGGGAAATCGGGAAAGACAATGGAGAAAGAAGGGGGATAATTTAATATTTCAGGTGGGCCCATATAAACTAACAGCTATGTTAACATTTCAATTAAAAATCGTTACTAGGTATTCATTTTTAAACGTTTTGGCGAAATTAAATATTTAAGTAAAAATAAATTTAAAATTAAGTATTTAATTTAAAAAAAAAACCAAACTTAGATATTTATCTCAAAATATCCTTAAATTTATTTGGTTACGTACCGAGGGAGTAGTTTGACATTATAGATTACTAGTTTTTATTTGCACGCGATGCGTGCTTGAACCCTATGAAAATTGTATTTCATTAAAAATGGTTGTATACATTAAACGGAGTAGTAAGTATCTTATAGTACATACAAATGTACAATATACTCCATATGTGAATTGTGATTACTTTGTAAGCAATTATGACGCGAAATTCAAAATAATATCATATATATATATATATTTCAATCCTATTTAAGGTAATCATACTTAATTTTAAGTTTTTCCGTAATTAAGTCACATAATACACGCAATTTCCATTGGGGGTAGTTTAGGCACGATCATTTCATAATTATTAAAAATCATTAAGGGCATAAAATATTTAAGAGGGGCGATGCGTGCTTAAATATTTTTTATGCGATAATTTTTTTCTTTTTTTGCATATTGCTAAAAGTAAAAAATTAAATGTTAAACATTTTAATTTCTAGTTACATTGTCTGCTTGTGTCTTTGTGACTTAGGTCTCCCACCAAATTTTCTTTTCTTTTAGTATTTAATTAATATGGATGACTTATTTTTGAAGAAGTTGAATGCTATGATTTCAAGCAATATTGAAAATAAAAAATAATCGGTACCTCATTTTTGAATTTTTATTGTAGAATAATAGTATAGTTTCATTAATGTATACTTTGGTATGTTCATATATGTTTTAGCAACTACTTCGTATTGTCTTACTTGAATAAGATTGAACTTGATATTATTTGTTTATATGTAATAAAGAGTACTTAATTGTGTATTATTAATTGATAAAATAATTTAATGGTATAATTTTCATATTTATTTTGTTAAAATAAATGCATTAAACTTGTGATGAGCAATTATTTTCATTTTTAGTGTTAAGTTTTATAGCTATATTTGAATTTTAATATATATTTTTAAAATAGTCAAATCATTAAGGGTACCTAGGTAATTTCATAGGGGGACACCATTGTTCCCTCCTTGGCTTATATAATAGAGATCTTAGTAAGAAAGTATCAATGTCACACAGTTATATATAGTCCATATTTGGAATGCCCAGCTAATAGTGTTTCAACAACTCATCAATAAGAGTTAATTGCACATGTCTTCGGAGTAAGTACAAATCGTGTCATTTTTTTGCTGAATCTTCTAGTACTATAGGCGACTTATTTTTAATACTACCATGTCACCGTACTCATTGTTCACCGACTTTTTACTTTTGTATTGAAACTTATAATTAGAGTTGGCAATGGGTCGCCTACACCTGGATCTAGGCTCGTTAAGTTTTTTATAAATTTAGATCCGATTCAAACTTATTAGGTTTAAAAATTTCAGACCCGAATTTAGATCTATTCGATCTAGCGGATTCATGGGCACTTGCATGATTTCTAATGGGTCTTATATTATATTAAATTTTAATCAAGATTTTATATTTAATAAATAATTTTGCCGTATTTTATATCAGTTTGCATGGAATTCTTTTAAGCATTATCTAATCAAACTTTAAAAAACTAGTGTGTCTCGACGCGCCATGCGCGTCGTGGTCCACTTTAAAGTATGATATTGTCATTTGCGAGTAATCTAATACAATATAATTTGGATTAGCTTTCTTCAATAATGCATACAAAATGATGAAGTATATATAAAAAAATACTTCATTGACGATGCTTAATGTCAAAGTGTTTTTGGTCAAAAAGAGACATCAACTACAATGGATCGATAGTAAATTCAACTAAGACTACATCTAAATATTTTCCCTTCGACATTAGTGTTGCTTTCCAAAGAACTTCATCCCTAACAAATTACATAAGCTAATTGTGCTGAAAGTAAAAGAGCAACATGAGTCATGTGGTGTTCGTCTGAAGATTCAAAATGGATGATGTAGACGGGACGTTTACGCGGATGACCTGTTGCTTGAGCAGGGGTTGCTATCGTCAGCATCTGCATTTATTCATTTTGTGGGAGCAGAAAAATGAAAATAGTAATTAGAGTAATGTGTTGAGATGGGAGGGGTCGTATTTGTATTAGTGGGATGAATTAAGTGTGTAATGTTCATTCATTGATGTAGCTGCTTTAAATAAATAATGAAAGAAATTACATTTCATAGAGCATTTATTTCATATGGAAACATTGTCACATGAATATGATTTCATTCAAAATAGCATAGCAGTGGAAATCGAGAATTCCACAAATCGTACTAATTTTCTAAGATATGCCCCCGAGTTTTTGCGTTTTCCAAGCTGACTCCACGATTTTGAAACCTTCTAAGATGTGCACCCGAGTTTTGGTTTTCTTACAAGATTTACCCCTCAAGAATTATTACCTTAACCAAGGTTAACTTAAAACTTAAAAAAAAAAAACAAAACCCCCCACCATGGTACCACCCAGCCAGCCCACCAGTACACCACCACGACACCACCCTCACCCAGACCAAACCTAGTACACCCTCACTCCACTATTAACCTCAACCTCATCCTCACGCACCCCCACCTTCATCAACGAACCGCACACAACCACACCAAACAACTTGAACCAACAACCCCACCCACTCACCACCACTGCAAACAAAAACCCTAACCCTAATTCAAACAATCAATCACGACACGTGGCAAGGTAAGGCTTGATTCGAAGGGTGAGTCAAGTATGGCGGGTGCCGCGACGGTGAGGCGTTTGGGTTGGGTTTGATTCGCAAGCAGTGGGGTTGCGATTTGGTGGTGCGATTGTGGTTTCGTTCGATCGCGTGCAATGGTGGTGCAATATGGTGGGCAGGTGTCGCAGTGGGCTTGGGCTAGTGTTGGGGCTTGCGTCGGGTCCCTTTGACGGTGGTGCATCAGTGGTGAGGTGTCGCAGTGGGCTAGTGTTGGGCCTTGCGCCGGGTTCCTTTAACGGTGGTGCATCAGTGGTGAGGTGGCAGTGCACCAATGGAGAGAGAGAGGGTGGTTTTTGGGGTTTTATTGTTTTTGTTTTTATTTTGTTTTTTATTTATTTAAAAGTTAACCTTAGTTAAGTATAGTTAACTATAGAAGGATAAATCTTGTAAGAAAACCAAAACTCGGGTGCACATCTTAGAAGGTTTCAAAATCGTGGAGTCAGCTTGGAAAATGCAAAAACTCGGGGGCATATCTTAGAAAAACCCAATGTTTTTATTGCTTGCTAAAGTGAACTAAATATATGTAATGGTGTTATACAAAGAACTTAAATTTACAAGGTTTCAATCTAGATAATTAGATAGTGGCCAATATATACATGTGTAGATAACTATATTTGTCCCCTAAACACAGCATTTAAGCACCTCTTTAATCACCCATTAAAGCTGCTCTGTTTCAGCCCCAAATCGCAGCAAAGCACACCTCAAAACTGCAGCAAAACACCTCGTAAATTACTGCAAGTAAAGCACCACCGCACAACCAAAACACGCCTCCAAACAGCCCCGTTTCTGTCCCAAAATACAGCAGTAACAAACCACTTCTAAGCCCTTAAAAACCAAAAACTTTACAATGGTCGTCCAAAAAACGCCCACCACTAAGGATGAATGTGAGCCACTATTTTTATCTTTTTTTCAAGCAAAATATTTATTAAATCTCCATAACTATATCAATATTTTCTTTTGTTTTGATGTTGCCTAATATTTATTTTTCAAATAAGTAATGATTCATTTGCAATCAAAACAAAAGTAAATATTAATATATTTTTGGAGATTTGGTAAATATTTTATGGGAAATTCTATATGGTAGACCCCAGGTTTAGCAAATTCTACATGATAAGCTTTTTAAAAAAAAATTCACAAGGTAGACCCCAACTATTGTATAATTGACCTCCGTAATTATTTCTCTTAATAATGTTAATTAATCCGTTAAGTGTGTTATAAGTTGGGTTATTTACACTGTAATGACTAACCTGCCCCTAATTAATTATCCTTTTAAATTTAATTCCCCCCCTTTTCTCTATTTATTCTGTCTTCCTAACTCCTCTTTTTTTGTATCTTCGTGTTCCTAACCCATCAAAATTAACATTATGATAGTAACAGCCACAAGAAATTAATCCTCATATATATGGACTGTCATTAATAGGGTTGAGGTTTTTCACTGTTTATGGACCTTGGGGTAGACCAGACATGGCCTATTTTTTCTTTACTAAGGATATCATGAAGGGGAAATCCATACCGATTATCGAGGCTGCGAATCATGGGACTATTGCTAGGGATTTCACCTACATTGATGACATTGTGAAGGGGTGTTTGGGGGCGTTGGATACTGCGGAGAAGAGTATCAGGAGTGGGGGGAAGAAGACGGGTCCTGCTCAATTGAKGGTGTTCAATTTGGGGAACACCTCGCCCGTCCCTGTGTCTGATCTTTTTTCCATTTTGGAGAGGCTCTTGAAGGTCAAGGCTAAGAGGATGGTCATGAAGTTGCCTAGGAACGGTGATGTCCAATTCACACACGCAAATATTAGCTATGCTAAGGGGGAGCTCGGGTATAAGCCCACCACCGATTTGCAGTCCGAATTGAAGAAGTTTGTCAGATGGTACCTCAGTTATTATAAGCCCGGAGGGAAGAAGAGTACTGAGTGATTCGCCTTGTGATGCCTTAAATTATTCATTTGTTGCGCCTTTGGATCTTGCCAAATTCTTGTTCATTGATTGTTCGTATAATTGTTTTTTTGAGGTTTGTCTACTGCCCATTGCTGCTCCGATTATGTCCTATTTGTGTAATCGTAAACGATGCCTTATAATGAAGAGAATACTTGCTTCTTCCCCCCACTTTCGTGGGAGAAGTTTTGGGATTACAGAACATCTCGGCCATTGTAATCTGTACAAGAAACATCCATTTTTTTTAGTTCCATTTTGAGAATGTAATTCGTTGTAGTTTCAGCAATGTAGAATTCGTGATTAATAGAACATATGCCAATTTGCGAACACACGTGCAATGCTGTTCCACTAAATCTATTATGCACTTCCTGTTAATGATTTTTTTTCAATCTTCTCACTTGTTTTGCTTTGTCTTTGGATCCAATGGTCTTGTTCAGGAGCTGTGCTATTATGGAAATTGTTCTTACGAATTATGATCATCACTCTCTATGCTTTGAGTGAATGCTTGTTAACATACTCGTCGTTGCTTACATTTCAATTTTCTTGTTGAAAAGGTCTATTAATGTTGATTGCTTTCGAATAAATAGGGAAAGGGGGGAAATTAAATTTATAAGGATAATTAATTAGGGGCAGGTTAGTCATTATAGTGTAAATAACCCAACTTATAACACACTTAACGGATTAATTAACATTATTAACAGAAATAATTACGGAGGTCAATTATACAATAGTTGGGGTCTACCTTGTGATTTTTTTTTTCGAAAAGCTTACCATGTTGAATTTGCTAAACCTGGGGTCTACCATATAGAATTTCCCATATTTTATTAGAAAAAAAATATATAATAAAATAAAATTAGTGGTTCACATTCATCCGTAGTGGTGGACGTTTTTTGACGACCGTCGTAAAGTCATCCGTAGTGGTCAATTATTAATATCAGCATTATCATTCTCATTATTACTATTAAGATTGACAATGCTAACGTTTTCTTTCCTTTGTCTTTGAATAAACAGTTTATTATAGGGCGATACTTGCGACTACTAACCTTTGTTTACTTTTTTCTCTTATCAAGCGACCGAAAAGCATCGCGTTACAAGGTTAATTTGAGGCCGATGCTCAATATCTTAACAACCTTTTGCATGCATGTTAGAATTTGACTTTCTATGTAAATTAGCATGTAATATTGATTAACAACTATTCAACATGAATTAAAATCAACATTAGGCACAACCTTTAATTCTTGTTGAATGCTTGCATGCTTGCAAATCACCATTATTATGTCTTAAACAAGACCGGCAAATTGCATGTTCTCACGCCTAATAAGACTTATTCATGGACAAATTGGCTTTTTGGCACCCTCTAATACAGATCTAAACAACACATGTCACAACAACAAATTAGTCCTATGTGCATCTATTTCTGTTAAGCAACCCACATAGTAATTTGCATGCTTAGGGTTAAAACGGAAATTTATTTGTTGTTGTCTTTTTGAAAATGGACTCGCAATGACCGAGTAGAGGCAGCTAGACGTGGGGGGTGTTGTGCACTAGTTCACCCTTACCCTTGTCCCCTAATCCAGAGCTTTAGTGCACTACCAGACATAGAGTCCTTCACCTTGCTTTAATGCAATTATAGGCAAGGCTTAAAACGTGTTCCGCAGCTTCCCAAAAGAAGTGCGGTGGCGATTTCCACTACTCGTTTTGAGTATAAAAACACAACTCCAGGCATACTCACACTATGAAAAAGCAAGAATTCAAATTTTGCAAAATTCGAGTCATCAACTAAATGTACCCCCCGAGGCATAGGGACCGGACCCTGTCCGGCCTGGTAACGCCTCGGCGTCCGTACAGGTTTTGACGACTTCACTGGGGAATTCACTAAAGCAATTATCTTTAGTGATGTGTGGACAATACTCAAAATGTCATGCGAATTCAGCGTCTTAAAGACGACATGCGTTTGGCATCCTGCATTACACGGAAGTTAGGTCATTGGCACTGAGTTTCCGTTCTCTAGGCATCACGTCTCATATATGTGTGGTTCTACACTTGAGACAAGACCGGTGCGGCTTGCTTAAGATTTGTGCTAGCGCACTACCTATGTAACCAACTCTTAGGTTTGATGCCCATCCACACCATGACGCGCGGCTGCGTTCCCTAGAAAGTCCTAATGGTTTAGACCTCCTTTGATCATCACAGCGGGCTGGATGTGTTAAGGATCGTTTTGAGCCTAGTTATGTGACCTTCTTGGACACTTGGACCGACCTGTTCGATAACGTAGCAACTGACTCTAGGTGGCTGGACTGTTTCTTTTTGATTTTGCATATAGGGATTATGCTATTGTGACAACGTGCAATGTGTTTTTAGAATACTAAGGACCTTAACTTTGCATATTACACAACAACGAGTCATGTACGAGTCGTGTAACAGTCTAATATAGAAAGTGGTCATTCCTTAAGCGTTGTAATGTCAAAATGGTTGTAAATTAGAATCGTCTAGGCTTGACGTCTTTTTCATCGCACAATTGTAAACGAGCACCAAAACTCGTAATTCTCCTAAAAAAACAAAAAATTCAAAAAAGAAAAAAAAATCGGACAAAAAAATTCTTAAAAATAAAGGGGTCAAAAATTGAAAATAAAGGCGAAAAACGAATATTGGCGTTCTTGCATTTTCATTTTTGAGTTAAGTATATAGGCAAGGAATGATCACTATTAGGCCATGAATTGAGTCTAGTCAAGGAAGCAAGTCATGCATTGTTTTCCAAAAAATGAGTCTAATAAACTCTCATGTAGGATAGAGTCATCTACATAGCAACTTCAAAGATCGACAAGGCACGATCTACTAGTTTCTATTCCTTTGCACAAAAGGGATATTCAACAACTCAAGTCTAGGTCCTCCAATTCCACACCACCAAAAATGGGTGAAGAAAGTAGCAACACGCGCGTCAACACTGAAATACGATCCTCCATTAACACCATGCATACAAGGCTTGCTTCACTCGAGCAGACAATATCCCCGCAGTACAACGTAGTCAACATGGTTCTTAACAATATGGCTAATGAACTTGAGGTCCTCAAATCTAAGGTGCACTCATTAGAAGTAACGAACAAAGAACTAGCACAGAAGACCATTGGTGGCTCTTCACCAATCAAGACTGAAATTGGGGGACGACCCACATTTCAAAATACACGCAAGTACACTACTTTGGGGATGAGTAAAAAGCAAGCATTTGAGCTATTCTTCGCTCAAGGCTTAATCATTCCAGTAGGTCCAACTCTAGATCCACCAATTGACAAGAGGTCCGCAAAGTGGGACAAAAGCAAGTATTGTGAGTACCATTGTGTGGCCATGGTCACTCTACAAAAGAGTGCATTACTTTAAAGGATCGCATACAAGACATCATTGATGACGGCCACCTTCCTAACCTTCCCGAGGGTAAGAAGCCAAGCAACAGAAGAAAAGTCATCACCCGCAGCACTTGCAGTTCACAACAAGAAGGCGACATGAGCAAGAGTCAATAAAGTTCAAGCATAGGTTGAGTCGGAGAGTCCCTCCACCTAGACATTAATTTTCCCTTTTCTTTCCTTTTGTCGAGTCTATGTCAATTAGAAATAAAAGTCTTGTCATCTCATTAACCTTCCACAATAATAAAAGTTCTTTTTCTTTTTACATTCTTTTCTTAGCCTTTCATGTGCTTCGACGACTTCAATGATGAAATGCTAATCAACACATGACCTCACAAAAACAAATAAAAAAGGAAAAATGAAAAAAAAAATTGAATAAATTGGACATGCTCGAGAGGCCTTCCTTCATAGCTCCACAAAAATTTCCTTCTCCCTCGATGCACCCTATCACAAGTACAAATCAAAGCAAAATCCCTTGTAACCCCATTTGAGCCTTCTTATACAAATAAAGATAAAAGAAGCCGATTTCTTTCACACCTACATCTTCTAACCCTCCATAGTGCCAAAGAGGCATGAAGCAAAGCAAAACAAAGTTGAAACCAAAGACAAGTTGTGATTTAGTCAATACAAAAGTGAAAAAAAAGAGCTAACAAAAACAGTCAAAAGTAAAACCTTCAGCAGCAAAGAGTGATAAAATCTAGCCCAGCTTCACACCTTGCAAAGTTCACAAAAAAAGGAAACAAAGCAAACACAAAAGCAAATATACATTGCAGCAAGTTCGCAAAGAGCCTCACACCTTACACCCAGCCTACATTACAACCTAAAAATCCCTCTCCAAATGACCATTATCCTAGCCTAGTTAGGCCGATTCCCCACAAGGTTTTGTCCTAGGCAAAACGAGGCATCACTTGCACACACGACCTCACGAATTACGATAGATCTGATTCCACTTGGATACATAGGTAGCCTATTCCAGATGTTCGACCAAATTAATAAAAAACAAAGAGGTCATTTTCATCATTGTGTTGGTTGGATGTTTTATAGAAGTTTGAAGCACAACTTCTCTTTAGTCTAGAACTTGACATAAGCTCGAGTTTGAACTAGCATCTCTTAGCCTGCCACATCAGTCCCCTCATCTTGTCACCCCTAGCCTTTCTTTCTACGACCCTTATGACTCTCTTACTCATCCTAATGCAACCATAGAGTCAGGCTCTTGCTCTTGTAGTCAAAGTTGCACATGAGTCAGCTCCAACAAACCGTGGGGACTTTGCTTCAGCAGTGTCATGTCTTGCACAACATAAACTCTACTTCTCAAAGTGTGGGGGGGCTGCATCAACAAAAAAGTCCTCATTCCTTGTTCCTTTCCTGAAGGAGCAGCAAAACTCAGGTTCTTGACTTGAGTGATCACAACCAAATCTAGAAGCGGCAAACATGACACATCAATAGCGAATCTAATAAGGTTGGGGGCTTGCAGCATCATTATAGTCTCCACAAATTAAATGCGATTGACTCTACAAGGCAAGGTTACAGTTCATTGAGGTCTTTACATTGGCGTAAGGGTCCTCATTCTAGCAACATGCTCTCTGTCCGAGGGAGCGCCACACTTAAGTTCCTGACTTAAGTTTACATCTTCGTTACATATCAAGCCTTATGTAAGCATCCTTAGGCAAATGCCTTAATACTTGTGCCCTATAAGTTCTGCATTGATCTCCGCACAACCACTCAGATTCATTGGGGGCTTAGAACAGAAGAAGCAAGCTCCTTGCATTTGAAGCACATTCAACTTCAGCAAATCAAGTACCTTGTGTGCTTCCTATGCCGAGAGCATATTCATCAACCAATGTCTATTCTTCAACAAGCAAAAAACTTAAGTTCATGACTTGAGTTAGCACCGTGTCCCAGCATATCAAAACCGGGGGGCTAATAGCAGAAAGGGAAGAGCTACATGCAGCCCATCAGGGGCGGATCCACGCCGGGTTCAACCAGGTTCATTGAACCCACAGATTTTTGAGAAAAAATCGATCGGTTTTTTTTAAAGAAAAATAAAATATAAACAGAATAAAACTAAAATGCGTTCCACTTAAAACAAGAAATTTGCTTTGGCTCAGATGGTAGCTTAATTGAAGCGCGGGCCCATAATCCATTTTATGTGCAGGTCAGTGGATTGATTCCCCTTACAACTCCTTTTCATGCTTTTTATTTTTTTGGAATTTATTCCTCAAGTGCTCAAGCCTCAACATTACGATAGTTCTCTGATTTCACAATTCCAAAAGTCCCAAAACCCTAACTTTCTCTAAACACCAAATTGAGGCTCCAAATTTCTACTCTACACGACGGCGGCTCCACTAAACGACGCGACGGCTACTCCTTTCTCCACTCGACGACTGCTCTGTTTCAGGTATGTTGCGTTTTCGATTTTATTTTTGAGTTTAATTGTTTACTTTTTTAGTATGATTGATTGACATTTTTGCAAGTTATTTTGTTATTCAGTTTTAATTGATTGTATAGTTTAGTTTAATTGATTGGGTTATTCCATTTAATTGATTGATTTTTTTATGAACTATTTTCATATTTTGTTAATATGTGAATGAGTTATTGTTATTGAGTTGTTAATTGAGTACTGCTTATAATACTTAATTTATATTTTCTTTGTAATAGTTGATTGAATTAATAACTTAATATATTTTCTATAATTCATATGAATTTAATTGAGTACTGCTTGTGTTTAATGTAGATTGGGGCTATTTGTCAATGAAAAGTTTGGATCTTTTTTTGGAAAGAAGGAGGTGGGAAGTCTCAAAAGTCATCTGCCAATTCTTCTCCTAGTTCAAGGGGACCTCCTCTTGAAGAAAATGATGTTGGTGAGTCTCCTGTGAGTCCTGTCCCCCTGATGATGTTGAGTCTCCTGCTGCCATTGCTTCCATTCCAACTACCGGTAGTGTCCGCAGTGATGACACTCGCATTTATGACGTTGATCTTCTTTAACATGACCTTGGAAAAAGGATTCTGATTATGGAGTATCCTTCAAATGACCGAGATGCTGTGAGGAGAGGCTACATTACAAAGAAGAATTGTGCTCCAAGAACACACAATTTCCCTCAAAGACAAATAGGAGGTATGCGTCGTTTTAATGTTGCTTGGTTTGACAAATACGATTGGCTTGAGTATAGTGTTGAGAAGGATGCAAGTTTCTGTTTTGTGTGCTATTTGTTTAAAGATAAAATTGAATCAATGGCTGCTAATGATTGCTTTATTAAAGGGGGTTTTAGAGGATGGAATAAGATTGGCAGATTTGATGTACATGTTGGTAGTATTGGAAGTTACCATAATCAAGCTTATGAAAAATTTGTGAATTTCAAAAATCCAAGAGCTCTTTAGATGAATCTTTCAATACTTATGACATTGAATCTAAAATCAAATACAAAGCTCGTTTGACTTATTCATTGAAATGCATTAAGTTTCTTTTAAGTCAAGGGCTAGCTTGTCGTGGACATGATGAAAGTATTCAATCTTGGAATAGGGGTAACTCTCTTGCACTCTTAACATGTCTTGTTGAATTTAATAAGGATGTTGAAAAGGTCGTTTTAACTAATGCTCCGAGAAATAATCAAATGGTTGCTCCTATGATATAAAAAGACCTCCTAAACTCTTGTGTGAAAGAAACTACCAGGCTACTTATTGATGACATTGGGAACGAATACTTTGCAATACTAGCAGATGAATCAAGTGACGTATCCAGAAAGGAACAAATGGCCCTTCGCTTGCGTTATGTTAATAAAATGGAGAGATAGTTGAGCGGTTTCTAGGAATTGCACATGTTAAGGACACCACTGCTTTGTCACTAAAGTATGCAATTAAGGCTTTGCTTATGGATTATTCATTGAGTTTGTCTAGAGTACGCGGTCAAGGTTACGATGGTGCTAGTAATATGAGGGGGGAGATACATGGTCTTATGACTTTAATTATGAAAGAAAATCCACAAGCTTATTATATCCATTGCTTTGCTCATCAACTTCAAATAACTCTTGTTGCTACTACTAAGGATAATGATGATTGCATTTGGTTGTTTGATAAGCTTGCTATTTTGTTGAATTTGATTGGTGTTTCTTGTGAGCGAAATGAAATGATAAGAGAAATACAATCTCAACAAGTGTTAGAAGCATTAGAGCTTGGAGATATTGAAAGTGGACAAGGTTTGAACCAAGAACTTGGTTTGGGTAGGCCAGGTGATACTAGGTGGGGATCTCATTACAAAACTGTGTCAATTGTTACTGCATTGTACTCTACAATTGTCAAGGTTCTTGAAAAGGTTGGAGAAAATAAGCTTTATATGGAAGATCGTGTTAAGGCCATCACTGTTATGTCTACAATTGAGTCATTTTAATTTGTTTTCAAGATATTGTTAATGCCATGGCATTTGTAACATTGACAAAGGAGCGATTATAAAGGATGAGGGACCATGGGTGGGAGGACTTCTTACAGTTTGTTACATCTTTGTATGTTAAACATAATTTGGAGTATCCTCAAATGGATGATATGTATGTTCCAAATGGAAGAGCAAAACGCTTCTATGCCAAAGTTACAAATCTTCATCGATTTCGCATCGAAATGTTACTAAGTGTCATTGATTTACAACTTCAAGAGCTCAATAACAGGTTTAATGAGCAAAATAGGGAGCTACTTGTTTGTATGTCATGTTTAAATCCTGCTAATTCATTTGCAGCATTCGATAAACAAAAGTTGTTGAGACTTGTCGAGTTATATCCAAATGAGTTTCCAAGTAATGATATGACAATGACTGCACTTCGTCATGAACTTGGATTTTATATTGATGACATGCTCCAAGATGCAAGGTTTGGTGCTTTGAAGGATATTGGCACGTTGTCTATGATGCTTGTTGAAACAAATAAGCATACTTCTTATAAAATGGTTTATTTGCTTATAAAACTAGCATTGATCCTTTCGGTGGCAACCGTAAGTGTGGAACGAGTCTTTTCCTCAATGACTTATGTGAAAAACAAGTTGCGTAATAGTATGGGTGACCAACTTCTAAATGATAGTTTAGTCACTTTTCTTGAGATAGACTTATTTGCTAGAGCTAAGAATGAAGACATATTGGCACACTTTCAAAGTATGAAAACTCGAAGAATGCTATTGTGATTGATTTTGTTTGTTTTAAATAATGAACTTATGTTTTGTGGTGTAGGGTATTTGAATGCTCATTGTAATTCGAATTTAAACTTATTTAATGTATTTTAAGGTATTTGAATGCCCGTTGTAATCCGAATTTGAACTTATGTAGCGGATTTTAAAATTTCAAAATTACCGTTCTAATCCGAAATTTATTTTTTATTTTTAAACCCTATTCCAAACCCACTGTTTCAAATTCCTGGATACGCCACTGCAGCCCATGCATGATCACTCGTGACGCACTACACATGGAAGGATCAACGAAGATTCAACAACACACTAGGTCCAAGTCCTTGCCAACTATAACAAAGTGCAAATCTTCTCACCACCGCAAAAAGGGCCCTAGACGCTAAAGCTTCAGCAACGCAAAGGTTCATCTACAACACCTTCACAACACAAGAGGCCCGTATTCAGGGGGCTACCATTGCACTAATGATAGCCACACAATGCCTCTTTCAACACAGTTTGCAAATGAAGCGTTCATCTCAACATGTTGGGGGTTTGAGCCTAAACTTTAGTCAAGAAGGCTCTATATTGCATATATTTCAAAAACTACATAAACATGTATTTGCTTCCTTGACTGAGTGTTCAATAAAAGTCATTGCATTCCACAAATCTTTGCACTATAGTCCTTGCATACTADGTCTAAGCTGAGTTKACTTGTGAGTCCATAGTCAAAACACAAAAGTTACAAAAGAGTCAAGTCAATGCATCATATAAGTTACATGCATAGAGTCAGTCAGCTCAMAAWAGCACCAATGCAAAGTCAAGCAASTCAACTCAAGACTAAGGAGTCTAAGCGAGTCCTAAAAGAAACYAATRCAAAGCTAGGGTCCACCTTTAAGTGTAATTTTTACAGGTACATAGSSGGGGGGGGGGGGGGGGGGGCTAACCCCAAAGCAAATCTAATCACGTTATCACTAGCATCTCGCAACTCAGCAAAGCCAAGTTTCGTGTAAGCTATAGTCCTGCATCTCAAGTCAGCAACGGATCAGGGTATCTACACAAACATTAGGCTCCTTTCCTAGCAGACAAGGATTGGCTTCCCAAGCCAAACACAATGTTCTTGGGGTTGACTTATAGAAACCAATCGACTCTGCCAAGTAAACATTTAGAAGATACCAATACTAGTGCAGGAATGCCATATTCCTTCCCCAATTCAAAGTACTAGCATTGCAAGACATTATGCCATACATTTTACAAAGGACAATCGTCATAGTCCAGGGCAGAGCAAAAGTCGAAAGCAAAGCACAAAGTTGGAGTCAAAGGACTCCTATTGAGCCGAAGAGGAAGTAGGCAGGCATAAGCAGATCAAGCACGTACCAGCAAAAGACATCGCAACGTTAAGTGAAKAAATATTCGTGGATGGACGCATTAGAAAAGAGATAAGCAAGCAAGAGTAGATCGAGCAATAAGAATCCAAACGTAAAGCTCCCCAAGGCATGAAGTCTCATTTGCACGTGAAGTTCGTGAAGAACCATTCGAATGTGAAGTTTGTGAACGTGAAGAACCATTTGAACGTGAAGTTCATGAAGAACCATTCGAACGTGAAGTTTGTGAAGAACTATTTGAACGTGAAGTTCGTGAAGAACCATTTGAACGTGAAGTTCGTGAAGAACCATTTGAACGTGAAGTTCGTGAACGTGAAGTTCGTGAAGAACCATTTGAATGTGAAGTTCGTGAAGAGCTATTTGAACGTGAAGTTTGTGAAATTCCACTTGAACGTGACGTTCGTGAAATCATTCTGAGTCAAATGTAAGAGCACCAAGTTCTCAATTTGAGATGAAGCAGCAAGTATGATCCAGATGAAAGCACAAGCAATTAAGCAAATGCGCCGAATGTTCAAAGCAAAAATGAAGATGCAGTATGCAGCCAGATAGATTCTGAAGCAAAGAGGAAAGTAAAAGCATCAAAATTTCAGATAACGCAGAAGCTATTAAACAAAAGCATCAAAGTTTCATACAAGAACAAAGGCGTAAAAAGATCTTATGTTCTCTCACAACGGCTAAAACGGAATTCAAATCAAAGAGGTTGTGCTCTCTTAGATTGGTTAAGACGGAACAAGACTAAAGAGTTTGTGCTCTCTCACAAAAAGAGATCGTGCTCTCTTACGATGACAAAGATGAAACTAGGCCCACAAGCAAATGATGATGAAAAGAGGTTGTGCTCTCTCACAATGGTGACAAAAGAGTGTTCGTGCTCTCTCACGATGGCAGAAGCAAAGATAAAAGATAGATGCAGACATGGACATAATTTTACCATGAAGTCCAGGATGGAGGCACTGAAAAGGATAGAGGCAGACAACAGCAAAATCACACACACAATAAGCCCCAGTGAGCACTAATGGAGATGAAAGCAAGCAAATTAGGAAAGAAAGGAACATCAACACAAGGACGGATAGGTAAGCAGCAAGCAAGTAAGCAACAATAACCGCAGGTGCAGGTAAAACTAACACATTTGTTTTGCAAGTACTAGGTACTTTGGCTTTCGTTTTATGAGACTTTCGTCTTTATAAACTCAGCCAAAGTGGGGGCTTCTATAGGTACCTATATTTTTCCCCTCCCTCATGGTCCATGGATTTTACTATATCAATTGTCAATTGATCCGGATTTTCTAAAAGGCTTGAGATTGCTTAAATAAACATTAGACCTACCCTTAAACCCATATCCTTTTACCTAAGCCTAAACCATTTATTTTAATTAAACTAAGCCCAAATTATAATAATAACAATTGCCTAACCATGCAAGCCCATACTCCATGCAAACCCATGCAAACCACTCTGAGCAAAGCCCACGACACACATACACGCACAAACCCACAAAGCTTCCACTTCACGCCAATTTCAACCCTACTTGTTTACCCTAATCCTCCATATATAAAATTCTCATACCAGGCTACCAGCCCTCTTCATCATCAGAAAATCCACAAAAAAACCCCCAAAATCACGCAGCAAAGCAGCCCCTAAACTTTTGCATATTCAGCCGCACCGCTCAGCCAAAACAGCCCTCAAAACATCTCCGTTTTTGCCCCGTTTCAGCCCCTAAACACAGCATTTAAGCACCTCTTTAATCACCCATTAAAGCTGCTCTATTTCAGCCCCAAATCGTAGCAAAGCACGCCTCAAAACTGCAGCAAAACACCTCGTAAATTGCTGCAAGTACAGCACCAGCGCATAACCGAAACACGCCTCCAAACAGCCCCGTTTATGTCCCAAAATACAGCAGTAACAAACCACTTCTAAGCCCTTAAAAACCTGACCCTAAACAGCCATATACTGACCCTAATAGCAACAGCAAATTCCAGCAAAAATAGTAGCATAAATCTCCATCAAAACAGTCCCGAAAACGAGTAATCGAAAGGCCTTTGCGAACTCGTTTCGACCGCGACGATTCGATATAATTTCTGAGGATTTCAATATGATAAATTCCATTAATCTATCCTAGTAACTATTTGATCTAGTGTGATGTTTGATCAGTGATAATCGTGTGTAGTTTCGTACTCCGTTTTGGCGTTCGCGTGGGTTTTGGTATAGTGCTATGCATTTACGCATACACTATATGCCTGAATGTTTCTTTCTTTTTTTTCTTTTGATTATTATTATTATTATTATTATTATTATTATCATTATTATTATCATTATTATTATTATTATTATATTATTATTATTATTATTATTATTATTATTATTATCATTATCATTAATAATATTAGCATTATTATTCTCATTTTTATTATTAATATTGTCAATGCTAGCATTTTTTTCCTTTGTCTTTGAATAAACAGTTTATTATAGGGCGATACTTGCGACTACTAACCTTTGTTTACTTTTTGTTCTTATCAAGTGATCGAAAGCATCGCGTTACGAGGTTAGTTTGAGGCCAATGTTCAATCTCTTAACACCCTTTTGCGTGCTTGTTAGAAATTTGACTTTGTATGCAAATTAGCATGTAATATTGATTAACAACTGTTCGACATGAATTAAAATCAACATTAGGCACAACCTTTAATTCTTGTTGAATGCTTGCATGCTTGCAAATCACCATTATTATGTCTAAAACAAGACCTGCAAATTGCATGTTATCACGCCTAATAAGACTTATTCATGGACAAATTGGCTTTTAGGCACCCTCTAATACAGATCTAAACAACACATGTCACAACAACAAATTAGTCCTATGTGCATCTATTTCTGTTAAGCAACCCACATAGTAATTGCATGCTATAGGACCGCAATGACGAGTAGGGCCGCTAGACGCGGGGTGCTGTGCACTAGTAGGACGTGGGCCGCGCCTCGCGCGTATAGCGGCGCGCGGCTTGTACTACATCGAGGTGTTTTGCGTGGGCTTGAGCACGGAACCCGCACGTGGAGTGCGTTGGGGTATGTGTTGTCGAGTAAGGGGAGTCGCCACCGTGCCTTATAAAGGTTATTCTGGACGCCCGAAACGTTTGGTGCCAAATTAATGGCCCCACGTCCAATCCAATAACCAGTTCGTGGGTCTGGGACATGTACGAATCAGATCTGGTAAAGACATGATTTGAGAGAGTCTTTGAATTTAAAAGGTCTGGTCTAGGTCTGGTCTAGAACATGATTCGAGAGAGTCTTGATTTGAAAGACTCTCTCGAATCATGTCTAGAACCAGACCTAGACAAAGACCCTTTCAAATCAAAGATCTCTCAAATCATGTCTTGAACCAGACCTAGACAAGGCCCTTTAAAGACTCTCTCAAATATGTCTAGAAAACCAACCTAGACCAGACCCTTTCAAATTCAAAAGACTCTCCCAATTATGTCTAGAACCAGACCTACAGCCCTTTCAAACTCAAAGGCTCACTCAAATTATGTCTTAAAACCAGATCTAGACAAGACCCTTCAAATTCAAAGGCTCTCTCAAAATCATGTCTCAAACAAGACGCTAGACGAGCCCTTCGAATTCAAGATGCATTTCAATCAATGACTCTTGCCTCTTCATTCAATATCAAGGTCCAAGTTACAGGTCAACATTGCATGCAAATTTCTCTAGACATAAAACAGACCTATGTGTCACCAAGGTAGTCTTAATCCTGAATTAGGGCTATCATTTCAAGTCAATGTCATTTTCTCGAAAGTAGGATGCGTCTGCATTCTCCCAGTCAGCCGAACGAAGAAATATCGCATTCGAGGACTCAGACCGACGGACACGGCTACAGGTAAAACTAACCTTTGTTTGCAGGTACCGGCGAAAAAAGGGTGACTCTCCGTCCCAAATCGAATACTTTGACTTGAGCCACGAAACCCGCACGTGGAGTGCGTTGGGGTAGTGTTGTCGAGTAAGGGAGTCGCCACCGTGCCTATTAAAGGTTATTCACGGGACGCCCGAAACGTTGGTGCCAAATTAATGGCCCCACGCCATCAATAACCAGTCGTGGGTTCGGAGGCATGTGATATGAAACAGATCTGTAACCCAATTCGCCACGATGTAGCGGGCCTCTACTCTGGTCTCATTGCAATCCATTCATCACAGGTTATTGAACTGCACATATCTTACAGTTTTAGCACCTTAGAAGCGTACTAACCCTAAAAAATTACTATGAAATGTGCGTTTCTATATTATGCACAAAGAGACTACCTAACTAGAAATTGGGACCATTGTATTAATCGAGTTAAAATGGTGCCTAAAAACCAGTTGTCCAATAGTTCATCTGATTTTAAAGTTGATTCACATAATTTCCGGTCTTTATTTGCAAAAATATACAAATGATGTACAACCATGACAATGCGAAGTATACACAATTCAAAACATATGTACAAACCAATCTTACCCTGAGTCTGCAAACAAAAACAAATGTTAGTTCGTTAATTAAAAAAACGAGCGAAATGAATCTTCCGCCTTGGATCGCTATACAAGGACAAACAAAAACAAATGTTAGTTCTGTAATAAGACGAGCGAAATGAATCTTCCACCTTGAATCGCTATACAAGGATAAGAAATCGTTAGTATGACAAGTGATAATAATAATGAAAAAAAAGAAAGAAAACAATAAAAAACGTTAAACCACTCCTACCTTTTACATGGAATAATTAAATAGTGAGTTTCTACATTTTTGTTAATTAGATTGAAATTTGCAATAGTTTTAATTAGATTGAGGAAAATGAGAAAAGATGTGTTTAGTGGCGATAATCCAGAAGTAACCTTGTTCTCGCTGTTGAATCGAAACAGAATCGATGCTTAGAACTCAAGAACGTATGTATTTAGAGTGTTTGAGAGAGTGTATGAGAGCATGAGAAATGAATACGCAAGTTAGAGACGGGGGAAAGATAGAATAGACGATGTGTCTTTTCGGAATGAAAGGCATATTTATAGGCGCGAGAGGCCGAGGAGGGGAAAAAACCCTGCGTCTATACGCAGGGAGACCTGCGTATATACGCAGACTCTACGTATATACGCCAGAGATTATTCTCTCGGTTTTTTGATTTCCTCGATTTATTTTCCATAATACGTTGATTTGCCTTGATTCGACGCACCTAGACACCCTTGTCTCCAAGCAAGGAGTTCTAGAGTGTTCTAGAAGGTTCCACGTATCTTCCGGTAGTATCACCAATATAAAATATTGGAGATCACCAATATAATTATTTTAAAAAATCCTAAAAATAGAAAATAATTAAAATAAATAAAAGAAATATTTTTGCCCCTTTGTTTGTCCTTTGCTCAATTAGTTCCGAGTATGACCTCACGTATTTCAACTTTTTGAGTTCAAAGCATCTTTTCTGAGTCGAAACAATCGCGAGGACGCGGTATGTTTCATCACGACTATACTCATTTGGGGAGACACATTTAGGTGTCTACACACTACTTCACCCTTACCCTTGTCCCCTAATCCAGACCTTTGGTGCACTACCAGACATGGAGTCCTTGCTTTTATGCAATTATAGGCAAGGCTTAAAACGGGTTCCGCAGCTTTCCAAAAAAAGTGCGGTGGCAACTTCCTCTACTCGTTTCGAGTATAAAAACACAACTCCAGGCATACTCACACTATGCAAAAGCAAGAATTCAATTCTAGCAAAATTCGAGCCATAAACTAATTGTACTTCCGGGGCATAGGGACCGGACCCAGTGTAGCCCGGTGACGCCCCAACGCCCGTAAAACATGGTCTAAATGTGAGAAAGATCAACCTTTGCTAATTAGTTCAAATAGCTTTTCAAGGGTTACTTAATGTAAGATTAGCTAGGCCTAAGGAGTTAAATTCATTGCATACACGATATACACCCACAAAAATAAAATCCTTATAAACAATCAGTCTGACATCCTAGATGAATTAAAAGAAAGTTATAATTAGAAAATTGTTATTGAACAACAAAGTCACCTTGAGTTGTTGGATTTGTGATTTCAATTGGCTTCCTTCATTAGAGGTAACTGAACAAGCAATTACAGGTCTTGTAACTCCACATGCACGGCCAAGGGCTTGGTTACTGGGCACAAAAATGTAGGGAACATTATGCCAACAACAAAGCAAGGCTATTAATTCCAACAATTAACATAAATGTAACTWCCAAAGCTGATTTCACAATAGCAGTGGACAGTAGTCCAGCAAACCATCACARAACTGAACAYTGAGTACCAAATATTCATCATAAAATTAGGTAAAATTGGTCGGTTCTAAAATGTACATAACTTTTCTTAACACAAACAAAGCACCATGTAGTAGATGTCATCARTAGCAAGTTTCATGATGGTATCGCGGTCTTTATCTAGCACGGGTCAACACAATATTTGTTGCTCAATAATTAAACAAGTGGGTATAGCTGATGTCGAACGTGCTCAGGCTCTCTACTTACATCTTTATAAAAAAATTAAAAAAATATAATTGCTAAGAGATAAGCTCAACGTTTCTTTTTCATATCTCGATATATTCATGAATCCCACCTAATCTATGGAATGGGGGTATGAATCAATAATGTATGATAGCCCTTTGCATCACATCAGTTACTAAATAAGAAGTCTGACTAAAGACTATTATAATCTCATGTTACTTCAAAAAACACATTTACATGATCATGATGCAAGATAYAGATTACAAGTATACATCAACTATTGCAAATCAGCCACAAACTCAATGCAATCAATCAAAATGAAACTAAAAGCTTGAGAAGGTATTCTATATGCTTCACCAATCATTTCATGCTTCTTTAGATTTTTKACAATTCATGTATGAACACAGCATCATACAGTTAATTTCATAGCCAATATAAAAAATTGATTCAAAGTACTCTCTCCGTAACACATTAACTTCAAGATTGAAAGTACTGAGTAGGCAGGAACACAAAATTTGAAAGCTATTATAACATTATCATTAAATACCAAATAAAGAAAAGTTATCACCTCTCACAAAGTCACAAACCATCATATCAAACAAAATAAAAATATTGTCACAAAAATACCGTATCCTCAGCAAGCAAAGAAAAATGAAAAAGTATCTCTAGAAGTCAGTATCAGCAGCTATAATAACAAACTCAGCAATCCCTTGTTTAATGTTTTTGTTGCTGCAATTCCAACATAAAACAAAATCATTATCTTTCAAAATCAAAACAAAATAAGAAGCAAACCTATAAATTAAACACAATAATAATAATCAAAACCCATTAAATTCTATCATGACCATAGATTAAGAATTGAGATGCAGACCTTCATTAGTAACCTTTTGAAGCTGCTTGTAATTGGCAGCTTGTTGAACAAGGTCCATAATTGTTATTGTCAATGAAGCATCTGCCAAAGGGTATGCCTTGGCGTTCACAGATTCTCCTGTCTAAATTCAAAGGTTAATACTTTATTGGAAAAATGGAAACGAATAATCCCACCTTGTTTGGTTCTCAATGTAATAATCTGACTGAGCATTATACGGAATATACTAACCTTGTAACCTAATCTTCACTCATATACTATTTGACCTAAACCTTATGATCAGTCATCTACTCTTTTTTTTTTTCTTTTTTTCCTTTTTAAAAATAAAATAACTAATTATAATTACTCCATAATAATAATAATAATTAATAATAAGAAGAAGAATAATAATACTCGCCGGAGCCTCTACCCAGCCTCGCCGAGCCGCACCCCGCCACCTCCTCCCACCCCCTCCCTCTCTCTCTCGCTCCACCGCGGCACGCCGCCGCCTGCACACCACTGCTGCAGTTGTTGCTGCGCTCCTGCTGCCGTGGTGAGCTGCTGCCGCTGCACCCACTCCACTCCTCTCTCTCTCTCTCTCTCCTCCGCTGTGTCTGCCGTCGCCCTGCACGCCACTCCTTCCTCCCTCTCTCTCTCTCCTCTGTCGTTGCTTGCTGCCCCTGCTTTCCCCTCCTCTGTTTCCCCTGTTCTTGCTCGTAAGTCAAAACATCATCATCATCATATCATCATATCATCAATCTCATTCATCTCATCTCATCATCTTATCATCATCATCATCATTATTATTTATTATTATTAATATTATATTATTATATTTATTATTTATTGTATTAATATATTATTATTATTATTATATATTTATTATTATTATATTATATTATTATATATATTATTATTATTATATATTATTTTATTATTATTATTATTATTATATTATTATTATTATATATTATTATTATATTATTATTATTATTATATTATTATTATTATTATTTATTATTATTTATTATTATTATTATATTATTATTATATTATTAGGGATTTTTCCCCATATACCTGAGCTTTCGCGTATTAGCTCATTACCCCCGAGTTTTCAAAACGCTCCATATACCCTAGCTTCTCTCCGTTAGCTCATAGCCCTTAATGAGGTAACGTGTTAAATTTTGTGATTTTTTGACATATTTGCCCCTGATTACTTGTTTCTTCTTCATCTCATCATCACCATTAATACTCTCTCCTCCATTACTACCATCTCCATCACACATGGACAGTAACCACTACCCAAATCGAACACAGCCGCCACCACCGCACAACCACCAACACCCCCCACTCCATCCAAGCCAGCGCACAACCACAAACTACACTAATATACATTATTTGACAAAAAAGAGGGCAAAAAGTTCTGCTTTAAAGTCAAGCATCTCACTGCTGTTATTGCCGATTCTCAGCAGAACATTCTTAATGGTGTTAATCTTCAAGTTTAATTGAACATTAATACTGCATATTCAGTTATTGTTGTTTGATGTTTAATTGAACACTAATTCTTAATGGTATGTTTTGAATTGATATTCAGTTATTGTTGTTTGATGTTTAATTAAACATTTCATGCTGCATATTTGGGAAATAAAAATAAAAATATAATCTTCAAGTTTTCATGGACTATTGGAAAGCTTCGTTACCACAAATTAGTGTATATTAGTGTAGTTTGTGTAGTTTTGCTTCACTGCTTGCAATTCGTTACCACATCTCCAGCCACTGTCGCGAACATCTCCAGCCACCGCCGCGAACATCTCCAGCCACCGCCGCGCACATCTCCAGCCACCGCCGCGCACATCTCCAGCCACCGCCGCGCACATCTCCAGCCACCGCCGCGCATCATCTACATCCGCCGTCGCGCTTGCAGCTCCTCTCCCAGTCACCGCGCATCATTGTTTTCAAGTTCTGGATTTTTTTATGCAATTTCTGATTTGAATTAGATTAATTTAGTTTTGTTTCTACTTCTTTAGTTCTAAAAAACACTTTGTTTCAATTCGTTTAAAGTGTTTAAATCAATTCTTAGTATCTTACAAATCGATTGGTGATGATGATTACAATGTTCAGGTACGGTGGATTCAGTGGATTGTTTCTACTTCTTTAGTTCTAAAAATTGATTGGTGATTCCCGGCGATGCTGACTGGGCTACGGTGGTGGTGGTTGTGCGCTGGCTGGATGGAGTGGGGGGGTGTTGGTGGTTGTGCGGTGGTGGCTGGCTGGGTCGTGTTCGTGTTCGAGTTGGTTGGTTTACTGTCCATGGTGAATGGAGATTGGTATAATGGAGGGAGAGAATTAATGGTGTTGATGAGATGAAGAAGAACAAGAAGTAATCAGGGGCAATATTGTCAAAAAACAAAATTTAACACCGTTACTCATTAAGGCATATGAGCTAACGGAGAGAAGCTTCAGGGGTATATGGAGCGTTTTGAAAAACTCGGGGGTATATGAGCTAATACGCGAAAGCTCAGGGTATATGGGGAAAAATCCCTTATTATTATTATTATTATTATTATTATTATTATTATTATATATTTTATTATTATATTATTATTATTATTATTATTATTATTATTATTATTATATTATGAGTATGAGTATGAGTAATGAGTATGAGTTATTAGTATTAGTATAGTTTAGTATTAGTATTAGTATTAGTATTATATTATTTAGTAGTATGATATGAGTTTAATATAAGTATTATTAGTTTTTTAAGTCTTTAACCTTTATTATAGGTGAGGAGAGAGAATTTGTAGTAAAAGGAGGTTTTAGTATAATGGGTGAGATAAGGTACAAGGTTAGTAATATCGTAATAATGCTCAGGTCAGATTATTCATTGAGACCACAAGTGGGATTTTCGTTTCCATTTTTCCTACTTTGATTGTCTTTAATAAATCTAAATTAACACCCAAATTTTTTAAAAAAAAAAATAAATAAAAATCAACAGCCAAATAAATTGAAAACATGAACATAATATGTAATAAGTACTTTTGATAGAATCCTAATAGTTTTGCAATAAGATGAACACGAAGTTAAAAAAAAGTTTGGAGAAAAACACGATGATGCCATGGGACCTTGACCATTTGACTTACGTCTAACACCATTATTCACTATGTAATCTCTATTTATATTTTCCATCTTTTATTACTATACTCTCATCAACGATCTTTCTTTCTTCACTGTGCTCATTCATCAATTTCCCATCAAATCAACAACTAAATGCATATGGAGTTGCTGGAGATCCTGCAGCAAGTAATTAACTCTAGGATTTCTAGCACTCAATTCTTAGCGTTCTAATTATGGTTGGCGCATTCAAATTATCAATTTCTCTATTGTTCATGCTCTTTGTTTTCTCATCAAAAACTCAAAATTGGTGAATCGAAGCAACCTCAAAATCCAAACTTTTCTGCGATGTGGAAAGAGCAATTTTTAGGCATTTTTTAAAATTATTTTAGAAATATATGTGTTCCTTGTAAAAAATTCGGATAGAATTAAGAACCCCTAATTTCATAATTCGAAATGGGATTGAAGAGGAAAGGATTGTGAGAAGTAATGATTTTAAACAATTGTACAACCAATAAAAAACAAAAAAGGAAAAAAAACCTTAAAACTTCAACAATGGAGTTCGCCACGAA
>SNQN01000613.1:109939-133801 GCA_008642245.1 Bassia scoparia
TTGTATATCATTTTAAATGGTGAATTTTTCATGATTATTCAGGACTGCTACTAAAGTAAGTGAAATGGTGGGAAAAGTGAATATAATGGAAAAGATTTAATTAATTTAAGTATGCTGCACTTATTAATTAATTAATTTAAAGAGATCAGATAAAAACAACAGTATGTTGCACTTATTAATTAATTTAATGAGATAAAAAAAAACAGTTCAATTTCGTCCTCTTTTAAGTTTTCTTTTGCTGATTGTCCACTGGCTTTTTTCACAAAAACAAATAAAAGACCTTACTAATTAAAGTTATTCGAAATTGTGCAAGACGACATTAATAGTAAAATCAAAGTGGTGAGAGGGCTTTAAAGTTTCAAAAGATCTCTCTGGTCTTGTCATGTGTTTTGTTAGTGGTTTACATCGGAGATGATCTGAGTTAAAATATTGAAGAGGCTATTAAGTTTAACTAGGAGATTTTGGAAGGTCGAAAATTTGCAAGAAGTCATCATCATTTAGACATTTAGTTAGCAATCAATTGGATTGATAAATTAAATCATTTTCAATGCAAAATTGTAAGGTTGACATGCTCAAATAGCTCTTAAGCATGGTTAGCTAGAATATTAGGATTTACTAATATTAGGGTTGAGATTTTACTTCTCGAAGAAGAATAGTGTTTTTGTTTAAAAAAATACTTTATTAAGATTCAATAAGAGATTTTATGCCTTTAGATTACTTGCTCCAGCCTCCAGGGTTACATTTTAAGGTTGTTTGACGGTAAGGTGGCAWAAAGTGACCACTTAATTAAAGCAAATTTTTAAAAAATAATGCAATTACAAGTCAYGATTATTTCGGTACTTAGTGGTGACTTTAATTAACCAAAAAATTTGGTCGTTTTCTGCTTATTTTATTTTTTATTTTTTTAAATATAAGTAGTGAGTCACTAAGTCTAGTAACACTAACCCATGAGTTAATGTTAGTGGACTGCTATTATTCATGACTGCTTGTGAAGTTCTAGATTTTCATCATTCCCGCATAGGTTTCTTGATGTACTTTAGTACTTGTGGAGAATTTTCATAACATATACAAGTATTTACTTTTAGGAAAAATTAACATGTATAATCCTACCTTTGGTGGGTCTTCCAAAAATAAACCCACCTTTGGATTATTTCTGTATAATCCAACCTTTATGGCAACTCTTCCAAAAATGTACCCACTTACCTGTTACCTTTGCAATCGGTAATCATGTTTCCATTTCCCCCCAAAATTCCCCTTACTCTTCTCTCTCCTCAAGTTACACAAGTCGAAAAAACAAACTTTACCATTGAAGTCGATATTCTTACTGAAGATTAGCAAATTCAACCAACTTGAAGACTTTGATTTGAGGGCTCTGACAATTCAATTAAGGTATGAAGTTCTAATTCAAAGTTTTTCCTCTTTTTCTTTGATGTCGTATAATTAGGGTTTTTTGGTATGTTTTTGTTTGACAAAATTTTTGATTCGATATGCTTGAGTCACTGAATTATGCTCTTTTTCTTGCTAATTATTTGCGAATTATGCGTGAAAATGTTGTGTGTTGTTTGTTGTTGTTTAATTTTGTGCAATTGGAATGTAGCTTATAATTTTGAGTTCTTATTTGCGATTTTCTGCAAATCAGTGTTGCTATTTATGTGCATTGAACTGAATTTGCCTTTTTCTGTATTGGAATGGTAGTTGTTTCTCTACCAAACATGGATTTCACAGTCACTTTGAAGTTTTGGCATGGTGGTKCATTCAAGAGGGATAAGTTTAGGGTTCTTAGAGATGTTGGGGCAGAGTGTAGGACAATAACAGTAGATCCTGATGAGCTTTGTGGTTTTTATTAAGAGGAATTAGCAGTTAAGGTCAGTGGGTATGTGAGTGTGAAGGGAGTGTATTATCTAGTTCTAGGGAAGTCAATGAATGATGGAAAGTGTTTGATGATAATGTGGTAAGGGCGATGGGGGAGTTGGTTTTAAAATCAAGGATGGTGGAGTTGTTTGTGTATCATGGTGGGGAATCACCTGAGTTAGAGGAATCTAGTCAGCCTGTCTAAAAACCAAATAGGAACAAACTAACTCCAAAGAGGGCCTGTAGGACGTGGGCCGTGCCCTCGCGTATAGCGGGCGCGCAGCTTGGTACTACATCGAGGTGCTTTGCGTGGGCTTGAGCCACGGATCCCGCACGTGAGTGCGTTGGGGTAGTGTTGTCGAGTGAGGGGAGTCGCCACCGTGCCTAGAAAGGTTATTCACGGACGCCCGAAACGTTGGTGCCAAAACAATGGCCCCACGTCCAATCAAGTAACCAGTCGTGGGTTCGGGGACATGGTACGAATCAGATCTGTAACCCAATTCGCCCGCATGTAGCGGCCTCTACTCGGTCTCATTGTAATTCCATTAAGCACGATTTATTGGATGCACACAACTTACGTTTTTTAGCACCCTAGAAGCGTTCTAACCCTAAAGATTACCAAGTGAGTGTGTTTCTATTATGCACAAGAGACTACCTAACCTAGAAATTGTGACCACTTTGTATTAATCATGTTAAAACGGTGCCTAAAACAGGTTGTCCATAGTTAATCTGACTTTAAAGTGATTCACATAATTTCCGGTCTTTGTTTAGCAAAATATATACAAATCATACAACAATGACAATATGAAGCATATGAACTTCAAAGTATATATACAAACTCATCTTACCCTAAATCTGCAAATAAAACAAAGGTTAGTTTGTAAAACGAAACGAATCCTCTGCCTTGAATCGCTAATAAAGAAAGAAAATGTTACTATAATGAAACACAACGAGCGCATGAATCTTTCGCCTTGATCACTATACAAGAATAAGAAACGTTTAGTATTTACAAGGAATAATAATAATGAAAACGAAATCAAAAAGAACGAAAACAAAACAATGCAACATGGAAAATCTATGGAAACCTACATATTTACATGAACGATTCAAAGTCGGTTTTCTACATTGTTTGAATCAACATTCAAAATCATAATAAGTTTAATCAAATTAAAAGGAAGTGAAAGAGAGTTATTGGTGAGTATCTAGAATCAACCTTGTTTCCGCTTGTTAAAACGAATCGAAAGAAGCAAAAGACTCGTGTTTATGTGTGCTTGGCTGAAAGAGTTTTGTGAATGAGAGTTTTGTGATGAGAGAATGTTAGAAAGTCTAGAAGTTGGCTTTTCGGGAGGTATGCAAGTTCCGTCGAAGCGCCTTCGTCCTTCGGAGTCCACGGCTGACTTGCTTTTCAGGGGAGAGTTGCTGAGTATGTGCTTCCTAACGGCTGCCTGTTTTCGGGAAGACGTAATGTAAGTTCCGTCGAAAAAAAAACAAAGCCCCGCCTCGTTCATTCGGAAGGTTCCTCCGCTGACCTTGGCGCTTTTGGGGAAGTTGCGTGTAGCAAAATGCGTATAGGATGAATGCCGATAGGCATGTGAGTGAGAATTCTTCGGAAGCGCCTCGTTCTCAGGAACCTTCTACGCTGACCTGCTTTTTCCGGGAAGATGGTCGTGAGACAATCGCGTAAAACGATGAATGCCGTATAGAGTGTGCAGGAAATGCATCGTAAGATGGGCCTAGCTCGTGTATGGTGGTGCAATGTGCAATGTGTAATGTGTTTATGCAGGATGCTATGCATGATGATGTATGTAAAACTCAATGCGCAATGATGATTATGAGTGGTGCGTATGCAAGTCCTATTCTTAGATTAAATGCATGAAATGACACGGAAATTGACTAATGGTAAAATGTTTTTTGGATGTGGGATGGAGCCGTCTCAAGCCCCCATTCGAGCAAGGAGGGGCGTGCTTGTGATTGCAAGTGAAGCCCCAACCCATGGGGTTTGGGTGTTTGGGAATGGCTTAATTTGTGGTGTGCGATGGGTTGGTTTAAGTGGGTGAGACCCCAGCTTGATGAGATTTCGAGTTAATGGGCTTGTGTATAGGGTCGGTTGATGGAGAGTAAGGCTAGTGAATGTTGTGAGTCATGGTTTTGGCTTAGCTTGTGGTGGTAGATGGTAAGGAATGAGGGATGTGATTTGAATTTGCCAAATCAGGAAATGCTGCAATGCGATGCTTTGAGGAGAATGCCTGTGCCTTGCACACCGAGAGATAGCTAAGGAGAGTTGAGGAGAGCCCTTAAGGTGTATGAAAAAAGAATAGTAAGGTTCAGTAAAATATAAGGCTAAAATTTTGACTAGGGTAAGGTAAACGGGGATTGATGTGGTTGGCTTAGATGTGTGGTTAAAACTCGAGTCTCATGTCGGGTTCTACACTACGGAATTTGCGCTTCTGACTTTAAAGGGGGAGGGAAATCAAATAATGAGTTACCATCAGAACGTTATTGAATTATGTGGGTTATTGGGTCGACCTCGAGAAGAGGCTTCCTAGTATCCTTCGGAACTCAGACGTCGTAGTGTCTGTTGATGAGTTGGACATGCCTCGCGTGAGAGGGTTTGTGGTTGTAATGTGAGGCTGTGGTTTGAGGTTGAAAGGCTGATGATCATCGAAGTGAGAACGCTGCGCAGTGTGCTTTTAGACTTTTGTTATTTTGTTTTGGGCGCTTTGACTTTAATTCTGCATTGGATTTTGAAATTGATTTCATTTGTGATGACTGGACATTCGAACTTTTGATTTTTTGCTTTTATTTGCTTTTTGCCCATTTTATTCTTCTCTTTTCTTTTGCACATGTACTTTCCCTACGCAACCGTTTGGTCCAAAGGTTAGGCAGATGTGGGGATGGAAAGAAGATAGGCTGAATATAGTGTTTATGGCTCAAAGGGTTGCAAGGGATTTTGATAATGAGAAGGGAATGGAGGGAAGAGGTTGTTTTGTGGAGCTATGAAAGAAGCGCTCTCTTGGAAATGTCCATATGAATTGGTGAGTGATCATTATTTGATTCCATTAAAGTTAGAAAGCACAAACTATATGGAGGCTAAAGAAAATGAGAAAGAAACTTTTATTAATAAAAAGATTTATTACATTGGAGTGATTTGCAGAAATTTGTCCTAAACCTAATGACATAGACTCGAAATGGAAAAAGAAAATGATACATAGTCTAAGGAAGGGAACTCTCGATCGATCCTAAGCTAAAACTCTAGAAGATCATTCTCAATGTCACTCAATCAATTGTCGTACTTTGCAAATGTGGTACGGCTCGATACTTGAATGACTTTGTATGACTGGCTGGAGGTTAGAAATGAAGGTCCTGAGCATCTCTCTTCAAGTAGGAGCAGGAGAGCTAGGGTGGCAGCAACTCCTCATCTAGTCAGTATAGGTAGTGAACCCTCGTTCTCTCCCTGGTTAAGGATTTCAGCTCTCGGAGGATGTTTGGGTCTGAATTTACCCTTGTATCTTGCATGATGCGTGGATGATGTCTCCCAAGTAAGCTATTCTATTTTTAGGAAGTGAAAAGAACACTTCTGACATAATCGGTTCAAGGAAAGGGAAAGAGACTGGAAACTAAGCGGAGTCTCCCTTTAAGTGCTATGGTGGTTAATCCTTTACAGGATCGAGGGTCCATCCACTCGGCACTTATGCAACTTAGGTGTCTTCGCTGAGAATCTTCGGCAGTTCTGGTCGAAGGTGGGTCTAGAGGAGGTTGTCTAGGTCAGAAGGTGGGTCGGTGCTTTTTGATGCTTTATACACAGCTTGTCAAGGAAGTGCTGAGGGTCAAAACATCCTTGATCTTACTTCAAGCTGTGAAACTTGCTCGGCAAGCTTTCGGAGCTTTTCTTGTTGGACCGCGACCATTTGTGTGTTAGAGCTGATGGGCTGATGAAGGTGGATGAATGGCTAGGTTGGATTTGGTCTAGAGATCAATGAAGGTTGAAGAAGGTTAGAGTTTGACTGGGCTAAGGGCTCAAACTCTTTGGGTCGAGCAAAGCTGGAGAAGACGACTTACCCCTGTTTTCAAAAGTAAATAAACTTAGTGAACTGTCCTTGGTATTATTGACATACTGAATGCAGATCAAATGCATGTACATCTCTCATGGCTCTTTCTAATGAATGCAATTGCAAGGTGCCCTTTCGTTTTTTGAATTTTTTTTTTTGAAATTTTTTTTTTTTGAATTATTCTTTTTTTTTGATTTTTTTTTTTTTTTTTTTGAAAGGGACCAAAGAGTGAGAATATATGCACCTGTCTAAGTGGTTAGTCACGCCTAAATGTCGAGCCTGTGTTGTGAATTAAGGTCAATCCTATGTGAGTCTCAAGTAACGTTAAGGTCAAAGTCTGTGCCTACCTAGTTAGTCAAGGTCAACACCTAGATAGAGTCATGTGTGATCTAATGGTAAGGTCAAGACTAAGGTCGAAAGTTGAAGGAAAATCTAGTGAACTATGTACAGACTAAGGCAGAGGTCTAAAGTCATATGGGCTATGAATGCATGACTATGTACTACAAAGATGACATGGACACTATGAAGTGTTGTGTCAAGGTCTAGACAATGTACAATGGCTAGGACCCATATGCACATAATACAAGACACTGATGACAAGTCACTATGGTCGGTCTAGGTTAAGTCAGGAGTGTACCACCTAAGGCCAGAGCTTGGTCCAGTTTTCACCACTTGCAATTAGCGATGTAGGCCAGATACCCCTTATGCAAGCATCAGTAAACAGTGACACATGCATGGTGGATAGATGTTGCTTAGCCATGCGATAATTAACCACATGCAGCCAAGGTAGTATCCCCTTATGGTAGTCCTCGACATGAAATGCTCATGTGAGACAAGGAGCTAGGCGCGACTTATTCGAAAGGTCACATGCAAAAATGCAAAATCCAATAAAGTGCATGATGGAATTACGAGACTTTTCAAGTCTGTCCACTTCACTAACGGTGATTATCCCAGTGAAGTCGCCAAATTGTAGGAACGTGGGCCACCCTCGCGTATAGCGGCGCGCGCTTGGTATACACTCGAGGTGCTTTGCGGGCTGAGCCACAGGATCGCACGGAGTGTGTTGGGGTAGTGTTGTCGAGTGAGGGGAGCTGCACGGCCTAGAAAGGTTATTCACGGACGCCGAAAACGTTGGTGCAAACAATGGCCCCACGTCCATCAAAGTAAAGTCGTGGGTTCGGGACATGTACGAATCAGATCTGTAACCCAATCGGCATGTAGCGGCTCTACTTCGTCTATTTAATTCCATAAGCACGATTTATTGATGCACACATTAGTTTTTTAGCACCCTAGAAGCTTTAACCCTAAAGATTACAAGTGATGTGTTTCTATTATGCCAAGAGATCTCCTAACTAGAAATTGTGACACCTTGTATTAATCATGTTAAAAATGGTGCCTAAACAGCTTGTCATCTAGTTATCTGACTTTAAAGTGATTCACATAATTTCCGGTCTTTGTTAGCAAAATATATACAAATCTACAAAATGACAATATGAAGCATATGAATTCAAAGTATATATACAACTATCTTACACTAAATTGCAATAAAACAAAGGTTAGTTTCGTACAAACGAACCGAATCCTCGCCTTGAATCGCTATATAAAGACAAAGAAAACAATTGTTAGTTCATGATAAACACGAGCGCAATGAATCTTTCGCTTGAATCACTATACAAAGAAATAAAATCTATAGTATTAACAAGGAATAAAAATAATGAAACGAAATCAAAAGAACGAAAAACAAAACAATCAAACATGGAAAACTCTATGGAAACCTACATATTTAATGACGATTCAAAGTCGTTTTCTACATTGTTTGAATCACATTAAAACTCATAATAATGATTAATCAAATTAAAAGGAAGTGAAAGAGAGTTATGGTGAGTAATCTCAGAATTCAACTTGTTTTCGCTTGTTAAAACGAATGAAAGAAGCAAAAGATCGTGTTTATGTGTGTTGGTGAAAGAGTTTTGTGAATGAGAGTTTGTGAATGAGAGAATGCTTTAGAAGTTAGAAGTTGAAGTCGGAAGTCGTATTGAAAATCGTGTAAAATCGTGTGTAAAACTCGTGTCGAAACTCGAATGAGGCAAAGCTCTATATATAGGACGGAGCAAGAGAGGAGCGTATATACGCTCATGGTGAGCGTATATATACGCTCATGATGACGATATACCTCTGGGCGCGTATATACGCTCCTCACAATGGGCAATTCGTGTTGAAAGAGTTGTATACACTGGGAGCGTATATGCTGAGGGCAGATATACGACGCTGTCCTCCACGTATATACGTCTCAAAGCGTATATATCTTTCCAAAGAACTGAATATTTTGATTCGGATAATTCTTTGCCATACGTCTCGATTTCTAAGATTACGGATTTTCTAAGACGCCTCCTTTCGCAAGAAAGTATGATTCTAGAACAATCCGCGTATTTTTCTAATTATTCAGTTTTTTCTGCGTATTCTGCGTATTAAACATTGCAAAATTCATAGAAAATAAGAAAAATCAGAAAAATAATTTGAAATACTGGCGGATTCAGAGAAAAGTGAGGAAACGATGGAACAAAAAGCTGAGAATCGCCAGCGTAACTTGTTTGAAAACCTTTGAGTTTGTCGACGAAACCGAAGAAATATTTTGCCTTTTTGACCTTTGACTCACAATTTCGAGTGTTGATGTGACTTGACTTCACATATTTCGAGCTTCATTACGAGTTCAATTGCATTTTTTTCGAGTTCGAATTAATTGCGACACGTGGTATACTTCATCATTGATTACTCATTTGGGGAGACATTTTCAGGTGTCTACAGGGCCCCACATAGAAAAAGCCCTAGGAAGAATATTTTAGGGCAAGTTGATAATGTGGTGGGTTCCACTAGGACTTCTTTAAGTGAAATCCAGAGTAATAAACCACTCATTATTCCAACCCAATCATCACAAACACCACAAACACCTGATAACCCCAATTCCCATATCCATACAGCATTTGCAGAAGAGCCAGTTTTTCCCACCCAAACATCAATTCACCTTGAGAACCCAAACTCATCCATCCAACTTTCAACTGATGATGATGAAACTGACACACCATACACATTAGAGGGAGAGTCAGATGAAATAGAAACTTCTGGGGATGAGTACATTGACTTTGATGAGTTTAAGGAAGATCCAATTTATGATGAGTTTGAGGAGTTTGGAGAATTAGATGGGGGGTGATTCCACAGATGAGGAATTTGTAGAAGTTAGAGAAAAGGCAAGGGGGTTTAATAAGAATTTGTTAGAGATTGCAAGGCAGCTGCAAGAAGATGCAGCTTCTGCTAAGTTGGTAGAGGTGGGCAGTTATGGGCAACAAATTGTAGAGACAGGAGACAAGGAGAAGGAGAAGGGGTATATATCTGAGTATGTTGATTCTGAGGATGAACAGGAAACCCCTCCTGAGTAAGATGATGAGAACACATTAGAAGAAAGGAGAAGCAAAAGGAGTCTGGTTGTTGGGGTTAACAATGACTTTTCCCAATTTCAGTGGAGGGTTGGTCAAAGGTTTCCTAACAAGGATTCCTTTAAGGATGCTTTGAGCAAGTATGCTTTGTTGCAAGGCGGACAACTTGGGGTGTCTATTAGTCACAAGGCTAGGGGAGAGAGGATAGGAGTGTCCTGTACAGGAAGTTGCCCATTTAAGTTGTATGCTTCATGGGATACAAGGAGGGCTTGTTATGTTGTGAAGACTGTAAGWGGAGAACATCAATGTATTAGAAACATGGTTAGGAATAAGCAGTTGAAGACTTCATGGTTAGCAAGGKAAATGTTGGATGTATTCAAAGCTAGACCACCCTGGCCAGCTAAGGAGATAATTGAGACTGTTAGGAGAGCTTACAAAGTAGTGGTTGAGGCAGGGTTTGCATACAAGGTAAAATACCATGCACATAAGATGCTGCATGGTTCAATGAAAGAATATTAATTAAAGGTTGGGAAGTACTTCGAGGCACATAGGAGGGGCAGTCCAGGAAGCCTGTTTGTGCTTGTCAAAGACCCTGCAGTGCAACAACTTCCTCCAGTTTTCCAGAGGTTCTTTGTGAGTTTTCAGGGGTTGCAGCAAGGTTGGAATGAAGGGTGTAGGAAAATTATATGTGTGGATGGTTGTTTCATTAAAACCTTCCTTGGTGGACAATTGTTGTCTGCCATAGGAAGGGATGGTAATGAACAAATGTATCCAATTGCATGGGCAGTGACTGAGGGGGGGAACAATTCATCATGGCAGTGGTTCTTGGAGCAACTGCAAAGGGCCTTGAATCTAGGTGATGGCACTGATTTGGTGTTAGTATCAGACCAACATCAGGTACCTTTCACATAATTACACCTCAAGTTTCATTATTATTTGTTGTTAGTGTCTAACTTTTTATACTTATGACAGGCCATTATAAGTTCAATCAAGGAGGTGTTGCCTAATGCAGAGCATAGGCACTGTGCCATGCATGTGTATGCAAGTTGGCATAAGTCATACCAAGGTGACAACATGAAGCTGCTGTTTTGGAACTGTGTGAAAGCCTACTCAATTGCAGATTTCAATGAAGCAATGAGTGAAATGGAGAAAGTGAGTGAAGATGCAGCAATAAAATTTAGATCCTATGATCCCAAACTGTTTTGCAGAGCCTTTTTCAAAACAACAACTAAGTCAGATGTGGTAACAAGCAACATGGTTGAAACCTTCAACAATTATATCATCAATGCCAGGACCAAGCTCTTGTTGTACATGCTCGAGGACATAAGGTCAGCTTGTATGCAAAGGCTTGTGGTCAAAAGAAATGAAGCTCAGAAGTGGGTTGGAAACATAACACCTAGAGTGAAGGTGAAACTAGAGAAGATGAAGCTTGAGGCTGCAAACTGTGATGTTGTGCCATCATCTGCTACTTTCTTTCAGTGAACCATTGGGTGGAGTGTTGTATTGTTGATTTGGAAGCAAGGAGTTGTACTTGCAGGAAATGGGACCTCACTGGCATTCCATGTTATCATGCCTATGCTGCACTGTACTTCCAGAATTTGGAACCCCAAGAATATGTGCATGAAACCTTGACAAAGGCCTACTATCTAATAGCATATGCAGGAAGTATTCCACCATGAGAGGGTGAGAGATATTGGCCTGAATCAGATCTTCCTTTGGATCCTCCTCTTATCAAAATAGGCCAAGGAAGACCAAGGAAGAACAGAAGAAAGGACCCTCATGAATCCCCCAAAAAACCTGGAAAATTGAGTAGGCATGGTATTGAAATGACATGCAAATTGTGTCATGACAAAGGACACAATAAGAGAGGTTGTSCAGACAAAGAGAAGTATACAAACATGGTTAAAACACAGCCACAAGCAAAGAGAGGAAGAGGCAGACCAAGAAAGGATGGTCAACCAACTCAACCAAGGCAGATCCAATCACAGCCAAGTACTCAACAGAACAACACTCATTCTCAGTGCTCTATAAGAGACATCACATCTGAACCAACAAGGATTGGCAGAGGAGGAAGGACCATAATGGGTGGCAGAGGGTGTAGGGGCTGAGGGAATGGGACCAGTAGCAGAGGAAGAGGCAGGGTATGTCTGATCTTGTACTTTGTTTTGTACTAAAGTTACTGTGTGTATGTCTGATTTGTTTGGACAAAATTGAACCCAAAAACACTTTGTTTTGTGTTGCAGGTCCCTCAGGGATTTGGTGTTTACCTTGCACCAGATGGCAATGCCTATGTCAATGTATGTGTTTAGTATGTTGTGGTATTTCTGTGATCTGTGAGCAATGCCTTACAATCATCCAACTTTCATTTGTAATGCAGGAACCTACTCAGACAAGGGCAAGAGTGGTTCGAAGTCAAATAAGGGCTACACAACTCAGGCAACAAGGGAGGCAGGATACAAGATCAAGTGTTGCACCAAGCATCCAACAAGGCAGCCAAGCAAGCACCTTAACCATTTGATCGTCACTTGAAAATTTGACATGTTTTGGACTAAGAATTTGGCCTAAATCTTTTGTAGTCACAAAACAATGGAATTGTGTGACAAAATTGTGTAATGACAATTATGTGTTATTTACTTGGTTGTAATGACAATGGTGTGTTATTTTGTTGGTTTTAATGACAATTGTAATGTCTTAGTTGCATTTTTTGTTTAATTTGTTACTGTCATTACAATTTCATTTGATTGCAAATAGAAACAACTTATTTGATATGAAACTGAAACAAAGCATAAACAAAGGTAGAACAATTTAGATTAAAAACAGGGACAATTTCATTTCAATTAGGGTACCATTACATTCCATCATGACAAAAACAACCATACATATCTCAATTTATACATCAGACCCAAACCCTAACTTAAACCAACAACCCTAATTTGAGGTGACTAACCCAAAAACAACCATACAACCGGCAACCAAACCCTAATTTAAACAGCCAAAAGTACAAATCTGACCCAAAAACCACCYTACATACCCAATTGCCCCAAGACTAAGAGTAAACCAAACCCTAACCGATCAACGACCCATAAGAACGGAGACAATCAGCATGAGAATCGACGCGAAGAAAACCCAAGAAATGGCCAACCAAAATGCCATCTTCTTGTCAGCCCTTGCATTTGCTATGTACTCTCTTGTTCCATGCAATTCAATCACCAAATCATCACGCTCATCCAGCAAACTTCGCTCTCCCTCCTTCAATTTCTTCACTTTGGCTTCAAGAATTTCTTTCTTCATCTCAAGCTCGTTGATTCGAGTTTCCTTTTTGAAATTCACCCCACTGCTGTGCATCCCAATCACCAGAATCACTGTCAGATGCCATTGCAAATTAAATCAAAATAGGAAAGAGGAGACAGAAGTGAGAGTGAGAGTAATTGAGAAAGTGACAGAAAAATGAAGTGAAAGGGAAGGAAGTAGAGTGTCAATAAATAGAGGGAGCAGAGTGAATGAGAGAGGTGGGTGGTAGTTGGGTACATTAATGGGATGGTCAACTAAAATAAGAGGGAAAAAAAGTCAAATAGGTCACGTTACCTATTCTAACCGGTTACAAGGTAAGTGGGTGCATTTTTGGAAGAGTTGCCATAAAGGTTGGATTATACAGAAATAATCCAAAGGTGGGTTTATTTTTGGAAGACCCACCAAAGGTGGGATTATACCTGCTAATTTTTCCTTACTTTTATGCATCATCACCATTTATATATTAATGCTACTGGTGATGCATTTCTTGCATGAAGTTAGCATGCTTATTGTTGGTACAATAATTGGTACTGCTGACGTGGCAACGGCCAACGAGCCGGTGCTGGTGGAGTTGCCCTGGGGCAACCCAGGAACAACCCCTTCGATGGAGGTATTAGAGTATTACCAGGGTGTTTAATATTTTAGAGAGAGAAAGTAGGTGGTGTTTATTCAAGTGAACTTACAGGCCTGGGTGTCCCAAGACTGCCTTTTATACTACACTTTGCATGTGCATATGTAACCTTTGCATGACAAGTGGCACATAACTTACCAGGTTAGGTGACTTATGCATGTACCAAACTTTGACTAAGTGGTAGGCACTTTTGACTCCTTTGGGCCTTAACTGTTGCATGTCTACCGGCCCACTGGGTTAGTGTATATGGGCTTTGGTTAATATTAGGCCTGGTAGCTTAATATGTACCAACAACTAGCCCCCCTCCAGGCCTGGTTATATCTAGAGGATTTTACCAGGTTACTGAATTTTCCAGAGTCGTTGGACTACCAAGGTCTCTATATTACCAGGGACTGACCCTGGTTTAACAAGGAACCTTTCCAAGACCATATAACTACCCAGGTTACCAGGTGAATCTCGATTAGTGGGCGGTTTTAACCTTGGGCAGTTAATTTCAGAACTTTACTGCCACATGATGATTACCCACCCACTATCGAGCAGTTATGGCAATTGCGTGCGAATTGATGACAGTTACTTCTTCCTCTATTTATGGTGGGTCACTTCACTATTTACTTTTTACACTTCACACTTCAAAATTTTCAAACTTGAGAGAGAGAAAGAAGCAAAAAGAAAATCAAAAGTTCCCAAACCCAGAGCAATCAGTTCACTGTAGCAAGGTGAGCAATTGGTATTCCACCTTCAAGATCTTGCCTAGTAATTGCATCTTTGTACGTGACAAGTTTTGGAAGGTTGCCTAGTCTGGCATTGATCAAGTGTTGTTATCTCCACTTCTCAATTGATCAGGTAACTCCTCTTTTTTCTTTAAACTGGAATTCAACTTGCATGCCTACCAGTTATAGTGCTTTCTTGATTTTTGCCTGGTGTAGTTTGTGATTTTTCTTCCTTTTTTCCCTTTTTCCATCTCTTTGGTTTGTGGTTGAATGGTGTAGAATGTCAGAAGAGTATAGTGATTCCCAAAATAGGTCTGAGAACTCAATAGGCCTAACTGATGAGGAACCCAGTGAGGACTCCCAGCCTTTGATTAGGAGGGTTAGGAGTCAGTCCACCAGAAGTGTGACCTCAAGACCTACCACCTCATAACCTTCCCCTACTGGACCCAGCAGTAGTACTCCTTCCTTCACCAGAGGGTCTGGTGTGGCAGGTAGAACTGGCACTGCCCTCAGACTGTAGGAGGAGGAGATACAATGGGCTGTGTCCAACGGTTTGAAGGAGGAGGTGGAGATGTGTCTTGCCATGATCACTCAAGAGGATGAACAAGTAGGGCCATCTATGGACAGGTGATCCAGAGCCAGAGCTAAAGCCCRAAGGGATGAGAGAGGGAATTTCAGGAGTACCAGGTTTCTTGACCCTGATAACCATCATTGGACCTCTATTAGATGGGCTGATATCAAGGAGAATGATGGTCCTGCCCATACGGCTCTTGACCCGGAATTTCTTCAACGGGCTTATGAGAAGAGGTTTGACATTAGGGCTGGTAAATTGCATGGTTTTGGTTCAAGCTTTGGGTACTGGTTTGAAGTCCCAAACCCTTCAGATAGAGCTTACTCCAGTCCCAGGTTTAGGATTCCCATTTATACAGCCCACCTGGAATTAGGTGTTAGGTTCCCCCTTCACTCCTTCATGGTTGAACTACTTGAACTGTGGAGGATCAGCCTGTCTCAGCTGGCCCCTAGTGCTGTGCAGAGGATTATCAACTTCATCTGGGTCTGCACTTTCTTGGAGTTGGAAATGTCAACCAGGGTTTACAAGACCTTGTTCTGGTTAAAGGCATACAGGGGAACCCAAATTAAGACTGGTTGGTATTCCTTGGAGGTTGGCAAGGGTGGAAATGACAGATATGCAACCTCCTACCCTCTGGTTGGGGGTTTGAAGAAATGGACACATCAGTGGCTGTGGTTGAGAGTTCCCCTTCATGAGAAGCATCCTTACCTCTACCAGGCTAGGACTGAGTTTACCAGGAACAAAGCCTTAGAGAGGAAAGCCCTTTCACCTAGCTGCCTTACCACTGAGAAAGAAAAGGCTACCTTTCAATGGTTTTAGGCTTATGGCACCAGGTCTAAAGGAAAAAGCCCTACTCCTAAGAACTGGTTACCTCACTTTAACCTGCTGAAGGTGGAGCTTTACCTGGCTGCTGGTGGTTTAAGCAGGAGAATCTCCATAAATAGGTTCAATTGCTTTGAAGTCTTCATATCCCCCTTTGCTCCTTTAGTTGCACATTTATACTTTTATGCATAATTTGATTTTAATTATACAGAACTAACCAAATTCCATTTGTTACATGTGTAGTGGAGGCGCTTGGGAACCTGGACTGGTCGGTTCTGAGCATTAGGAGGACTCCAACTGGGAATATCACTACCTTGTCTCCAGAGTATGGTGTCTTGAAAGATCAAATTGTAACCCTTGACTGCCTGGTGATAGATCCGGAGGTGTTCAACCAGTTGGTGAGGAACAAACCTACAGACCCCTGGACTGTAGAAAACTTTCAACAACAACCATCTACCATGTCAAGCAGTACTTCTGGAGCTAGTCAAGAGAACTTGCAAGTTGCTGGTGCCTCTCAAGGGGTATCAAAGGAGAGAAATGTAGGAGCTGACACTCCTATCACCCCACATGGTGGGAGAAGGTCTAGAGCTCTAACTCCCACTGGGAGTAGTGGCAGGTCTGCATCTGGACTTGCATCCAGGATGACCAGAAGTAGGTTGAGAATGCTTGACTTTGGAGCCCTTAGAAGCACCATCTCCCCTCCATCTGCTAGAAGGAGTCCCTCCCCAATTCAAGGGGGCAGAGTCGTCCACAGAGGTGGTGTGACAATGATGGTTCCTGCTGGTCATGGGCCAGGCCTAGGCAGTCAGTTTTCTCAATTGCAGCAAGTTCTACCTGGTGACAAGGGAAAGAGGAAAGTGGATGAAGTTGTGTCCAGTGATAGTGATGAGGAGGAAGAGGCCTAGAAGAGGAGAACTCAGGAAAACATTGGCCTCCAGGTTGCTAGGGAAATACAGGAGGCTGAGTGGAACTCGGGTGGAGGTAACCTGCAGGGGGTGCCTGGGATGAACCAATCAGGTGGCTTTGAGCCCTGACTTCCCGAGGTTGGTATGGGTGTCATCCCCTCATCTGCAGTTGGTCAACCAGCTTGGACTGGTGTCCCAATCTTCCAGGCCACTTCCTCTGCCAGCCAAGCAACCATGGGCATTCCTTCTATTCCAACTTCAGTTACACCAACAACCTCAACAACCGCAACTACAACTACAGCAACAACTACCACAACAGCAACAACAGCAACAATAGCCACAACTACTACAGCAACAACTACAACAGCAACAACAACAACAGCAACAACAACAACTTCTATAGCAACAACAACAACCACAGCAGCAACACCCACAATAGCAGCAGCATCAACAACTATGACCACCCATCAGTGGTCTAGTGCACCAGCATCATCTTCTTCTAGACCTTTCTATGGTGGTGCCATAGTTCTATATCTAGTCAAATCTGCCTTTGGAGAGGCCAGGACCTACCCCTACGGGGGCCTAACTGGGCCTAACATTGATGAGAACAGCCTAGTTGCCAAAAACTTGCTCTTTCATGCTATCTCTCCATATGATGCTCCTAGAATGGATGATGATAGGGTTTCTAACCAGCTATTTGAGTACCACCTTGCTCAGGTAAAACATTGTCTCGTATTTTTTAAGCTTTAGACAATTTGAGATACGTATGAGTGTGGCTAACCTTAACATGTTCACTTTATGCAGACTGTCAGGTATGGGCTTATCACTTCCTTAAGCTATGAAGCTGCCACACATTCCTGTTCATGCCTCTCAGATAGGAACAGGCAGATTGAGGGGAGGCAGCTGGTTCTCGAGCAAAACTATGAGAACTTGAGGTGGGGTACCCATGTAGAGATTGAGAAGGTCCAGAACGAGCTGAGGACTGCCCAGGGGACCATCTCACATCTGGTTACTGAGAAGAAAGACCTCATAGAAGCCAGGGATAAGGCTCAGAGGAACAAAGAACTTGCTGAGCTGAGAGCCTCAGGTCTGGCTGATGACGTGTCCTTCAGGGATACAAAAAACAATGAGCTCAATGAGGCAAAGAACTCCCTGGAGAACTCCCTAACCCAAGAAAGAGCAAGCCTGGCTGGGATGGATGTGCTGGTAAGGAAGCTGACTGAGGAGCTGGGAGCTTTAAAGAATGAGAAGCTTAAGATACGGGAAGATCTCACCAACCACTTCTATTACACCTGGTTAGTGTGCTTCAGGTGTGCCAACCATGTGGATCCTAACCTGGACTGGTCCAAGGTGGAAGAGGCCCTAGAAGTTAGAATTGGTGAAACAAGCCCCCCAGGTGAAGTATTACCACCCACTTTAGATGAATTCTTCACTCCCAACACTAAAGGCCAGATGGCTGAATAGACAGAAGGTGTTGGAAATGAAGATATGCAAGTGGAAAGAGGTATGGAGCTAACTTTCCTTGACAACACACCAGGTCTTGATGACTTGGTTTTAGTCATAACCATGGGAGATGAATTTGTTTCAGGTGATGCTAATGATCCCATCCATCCACAAGGGGTTGTTCCAATCACTGCCTGCCCTGCTGAAGTTCCAGCAGGTGAAGCCCTTCCAGCAGCTCAGAGCACTAACCAAGAAGGACTAGTGGTGGGAGATGTAGCAGACAGGGAGGTAGAGCAGAGTGCCAACGAGGAATCCATACCTGTTGAGCCAACTCAGTTTGGAGATGATCAAGGAGCGCCACTCCAAGAGGGAGAGAATGCAGGTGAGCCTAGCAAAGATGGTGATGCAACTGAGGAGTCCCACCTGAATGCTCCTGCATAGGAACTCGGGTGGCTACCTGGTGAATCAGAGACTTCTTCTAGTGGAATTTCTCCTGATCTGGCTCCATGATGTACTCAACTGCCCCTGTCCTCTATCTTGTTTTCAGCTTTTGCATCTTTAAACTTTAGCTTTTGTGGGTTGTATTACAAGAACAATATTTTAATTGTATCTGTTTAAAAGAACAATTTGGCTACTGGCCCTTGTCATAACTTATATGAGTTAGTATTGGAAATATGATATCAAATAAGTGTTAAATGTTGGGTATTAAATCCCATAACTTTGTCGAAATTTTTTGATAATTGTGCATAATTTAATGGTCTGAATTGTTTTAAAAACAAAAAAAATGCATGTTTTCAGTTAAATCCTACCACATCATTAGCATAAAACAATCATCATGCAATGCATCTTGCAAACCCCAACCCCAACCAAAACACATCATACATGCACAACTATGCAACACTTGCACCACTCCACACAAGCTAGGCCCTCTACATCAGTCAGCCTTCACACGCCTAATACGCATTCATCGCTAACGCATTGTTGCTTCACACGACATTCTCCCGAAAGCCGAGGTCAGCCGTAGGACGTTTCCCTGAGAAACGAGGCCTTCCAAAGGCAATTCTATCATCACTCACACCTAATACGGATTCATCCTATACGCGATGTGTACATCGCCAACTTTCACGAAAGACAAGGTCAGCTGGGAAACCTTCGACCAAGAACGACACGCTCCACGGAACTACATGTAACGTCTTTCCGACAAAGCAAGTATCAGCGTAGGAACGCCCTCACATCACAATTCTCCCGAAGCAGGTCAGCCGTAGGGACATTTCCGAAGAACGCACCGCTTCGACGGACTTACTTACCTTCTCAATCCGAAAAAGCCATCAGTCGTAGACATCTACATCAGTCTCCTGAAAGCCCAAGGTCACGTAGAGAAAGACCCCGAGGTCCAGCGCTCAAGGCATAACCAACCGCATGGGCGCCTGTAAAGTAAAAAGCTAACCTTGTTTGCAGTACCGCCGGAAAAGGTGAATCGGTCACAAACGTCCTAGGTGCCTCCGTCCGAATCCAAATCACACTTGACTTTAGTCTACGAATTTCGTCTCTTTGACTCATATACAAATGCGGATTCTCAAAACAACTCCTTTACACACTTTGGTTCGATTTCTCCGCACCGAAATTCCATATAGCACGCTTCGGTCTACGTGTCTCTCGCTACAAAATCCAGGCACAAGCATCTTCGGGTACGATTTCTCCGCACAGAAATCCAGGATAACCATCTTTCGGTCTTATGGTTTCTCCCACTACAAATCTAAAACAAATACATCTTCGGTCTGAATTTCTCCCGTTACAGAAGTTCCGTCGCACATCTTCGGGTCTTGGGCAAATTTCCCGCTACAGGAAGTTTCTCACATCTCTCGTTTTGAAATTTCTCCATTCAAGAAGTTTCGCCATCTTCCGGTTTTGATGCTCCCGCAACAAAAGATTCCATGGCAAGCCAATCAGACTGCAACGGGACATGTTACAGAAAATACTTTTATTTTGCAGTAACCGGCGAAAGGTAACTCAGTGCAACGTCTTGAGTTGCTCTCGTCCCGAAACGAATACTTTGACTTGTCTTACGAGAACTTATCGTCTCTCCAACTCAGTCAAAGGGTTCGTAGACACCTAAAATCTCCCCAAAGATAATCAGTGATGAAATACCGCGTGTCGCGACTGTTTCGATTAGAAAGATCTTTGAACTCACAAAAGTTGGGAATACGAGTTAACTCGAACTAATGAGAAGGGCAAATAAAGGTGGCAAAAATATTTTCTTTTTATTTATTTTAATTATTTATTTTAGATTTTTTAAGATTATATATTGTATCTCCATAATTTCCACTTTTCATTGCACGCTTCACATATTCTGGCAGCTCCGGAATTTTTAATATATTTTTTGATTTTTCTTTATTTTCTATGATTTTATAATTTTTATACGCAGAAAATACAAAAAAAAATACAAAAATTACACAAAATACCCGAAATACTGTGAACACTTCTAGACACTCTAGAACTCCTTGTTGGAGCCTGCAAGCACCTGTTCTAGAGTGCATCGAATCAAGGCGAATCACGTCACTATAAATTGGAATCGGAGAAATCAAAATACCGCGAGGAATTATAATAACAACAGATCATCCTCACCAGGTCTCCTACGCAATACGCAGCGAGTTTTATAACTTCCTCCTCGCCTCTCTGCCTATAAACTAAGTGCCTTGCTCATTCGAAAAAACACACGTCTTCTTCTCCCCCCCCCATCCCGCCGACCAGGCCACAACAAACAAACAATCCAACACCCGACTCCCACGAACACGCACTTCGCCTAACTCCTTCCTCAATCCTCTTATAACACTCTTCAAACAACACTCTAAATACATCCTTGCTTCGATTCGAAATAATCTAAGCAATCGACTTCATTTTGTTTCATTCACAGCCCGACTAAAAACAGTATCATTTTCTGATCCTCACAACCAAACACACCGTTCCTTTCCTCAACTCTATCTTAATAATAATCTCGACGTCTAAACTACCATTAAACAAATGTACAAACTCAACTACTCACACATTCCTATAAATCATTAGGAGTGTTAACCGTTTTTCCTCGTATACTCTCTAATATTTATACTATCCATTCATCAATTATTATTTTCACTTGTCAATACTAAGATTTCTCTACGGCTCTCTCACTCAATGCAGAAACGTTCAATTCTTCGCTCGTTTTTTATATTCCAACTAACATTGTTCTGTCACTGACAATCATCAAACATCAGGCAAAGATTCATTCTCAGAAACCACATCGATCACTTTTACTTAACACACCCACCACTTGTTTGATTTGCAAGAATATAAGGTAAAGATTTTGTATATACTGAAATCTCCTAGACACCATATTCACCTAAACTTACACAACTCGATACAATCCGCTCGAGAACACTATCATAATCACTTCTCTTTCTTGTTAAATAAGCACCGGACACTATATGTAATCACTTCAAAACTCGCCATGTACACATGGCAAACCAAACACCTTTATTAGCACGTATCTTTACACTTGATTCATCACACTATATCACCATATTCTAGTTAGAGCTATCTATTGCATGACCTCCACAAACACACTCTTCAATAATCCATCACCCTTTCAGAACTAGTACGTTCTCAAAGGTGCTAAAAACGTAATTTACTGTGCAGATTCCAATAACCGCTGATGAATGCAATTAATAAACGAAGTAAGAATCCGCACGCTAATCAAGGCGAATAGCGAGAATCCATCAAATCTAGAAACCTTCATACACATAACTCCAACATCATGAACACCACGAACTAAGTTAACTGATACTCCCAAAAAACGTGGCTCCATTAATGGCCACCACGTATATCGAGGCGTCCTGAAATACCTTTATAGACACCAGTATGCAAATACACATCACCAACTACACCCTCTCGACAAACACACCACACCCAACCAGCACTACACAACCCAGTAACGGATCTCAATTACTACAGCCAATCACGCCCCTCGAACGCACATACCACTCCACAAACCAGCCAGCCACAACCGCCATACCACAGGTGCCACACGTCCCTACCTTCCTCAACAGCTCAGTTGTTGATCTTGATGAAGGAAACTTTATCTAGAGAACTTCATCCTCATTTTGAGCCCAATCAATAACAGTCGCCCTTAATAGCACCTAGTTCACAAAGCCTTTCCTGCAGCTATATACTGCACCACTATGGATGCCTCTCCAGAAATGTCATCTGAATTAGTGACAAATCCAAGTACATTTCACCATCCATCCAATCAGCTAGCCAATGATCTGCCAATCTCAATCTCCATCCTTTGCTCAACTGGGTGAACAATCTGTTAATTCCACGCCCAAGGCAAAAGATGACTTAAATTGTCTGCTGATAGACTATTCTCAAAGTGATGAAAGCTGACGGGCGTATCCACATTTCAGAAGAAAGATGTAAGAAAAAAATTCCTATAGCAGAAGTGCACTAGTATGTTCCAATCCTGCAAGTGTATTGAACATGAAGACAGTTTGACAATCGATCCTCTGAAAAGCTGTGCTCAGTCAAAAGATCAAGATTGCATTCTTCAGCAGTATGACCACCGCAAATTCTAATGGACATGGCAAGGCAGCAAAACAGCATCCTCAATGGCTTAAAGAAGAAATTGCATGACAAAAAGTTTATGGTCCAAATTACCAACACCTCATGCACTAAGATCCTATTCAAGGCTCCACTAACATCACCCTACACTTGGTGTATGCACAGAAGCTTTATACCAGTTGAAAGTTGCCCTCCACCTCTCTTAGAATCTCCTATTATAGCCAATCTCAAAATAGCAGATTTTATCAGAATGCCCTGCTCTGTGAGGAGTTAGAGAGATCAGACACTAGGCATTGCAACCACATATGCAAGGGGCCAAAATATACAACAGAAGAGAGACAAGACACTTGCAGTTGTGATTTGTTCTCTAAACACCCGTCACCAAAACCACAACTAGCATGCCCACGTTCAAGAAGCTAAGTATTCTGACACAAACTCTCAGCCACTTGACAACCTAAACGAAATTCATTCTCACAAGAGAGCTAAATAGCCACCGACCGCCAACCTATCACCCACCTGGTGCGAGTATACGCATGACACTACAGCTGCACAAATAATCCAGAGAACACAGACACTCAAGATAGCTATCACATCTAGTAATGCGTATTACAAATCTTTAATTTAAAGCAACTTTCTAGAGAAAGAAATCATATCCACAGCACACAAACCCATATACTTAGCAATATAAACAAATATTCTAATATACCCATACTCATCCCCCTAAATAAGTATACACCCACCCTCATACACCCTAAATAAAACAAAACAAATATAAAACCTACATATAATCAACTACACTCAAGCCATCTGGTTATAATTATTTCTTATTCCATATGTTCATATTTATATTACAATATTGCCTATTAATATACTCATCTCTTTTAGAAAATCATTAAAATCCTACTTTACTACAGGCAGTACCGAGCTTGGTTAAGAGCAACTGTAAAATCTGCTTACTAACAAGGGCCAGTAACAGCTGCCGTAAGAGCAAACTAGTAAATCCTACCATTTCTACAGGGCAGTACTAGATTGGTGAGAACCATCTGTCTAAATTAACTAATGAGATGCAGGATGTCATCATTGTAGCCTGAGGAGCTACAAATCACTGTTCAGGAGTCGAGAACTAGGACCAGGCATGCTTCTATGGGTCGTCTTGATAATCAATTGGACTAATCTTTATGAGATAAGGGTTCATCCTGATTATGTCAGCGTTTGGACAAAAAAAACCCTTCGTCATCAGAACTAAGTAGCCGGCTACATGATTATGTCTCCTGGTAAAACTAATCAGCTCAATTACATGAGAAAGGTATAGGTGTCATAATGATATATGTGCAGATCTTATTTAAATCTACTTCCTTTCAAGTGAGTAATAGATGTTATCCACTGGTTACCCTGCTCTATAAAAGTGCCAGTACCATAAGATTTCTCTTTCGTTTATCATGCAAATTTAGGGAGTCTTTAGAATTTAGCACTATTTAATGGTGCATAATTAAGTATTCTTCAAACTTATGTGGTTAATTATACTTATATGTAAATCACATAAGTCTTGGGGACAACTAGACCCC
>SNQN01000614.1:34729-46513 GCA_008642245.1 Bassia scoparia
TTTTATCGATTTTCTTCAAACGAACCCCTCAAAAGTCCGCCGTATGGACTCATTTGGACCCCAAATCTTTCTTAGACTCATTTTATTACCATATGAACCCATGGTATAAATTTTGGCCATTTTTTCGATAATTGTTCGGAGACCTCATTTCGGTGATGTATAATCCACGCTTTTCGGCCAAAAAAACATGTCTCGGTGACCCTACTTGATTTTATCTTAAATTTCAGTCACACATTCTAGGTCATGAGACATGACTACTCCAACAGTTTCGGAACCAAATACTAAGCGTGCTACCTCCTACGACTTTTTCGACGTTTTATCGATTTTCCTTTGACGACGACCACAAAAGTCCGCCGTATGGACACATTTGAACCCCAAATCTTTCTTGGACCCATTATATTACCACATGAATCTATGGTCAAAATTTTAGCAATTTTTTCGAAAATTATCCGGAGTCGTCGTTTCGGTGATGTAATAATAATCCACGCTTTTTGGCCAAAAAAACATGTCTCGGTGACCCGACTCTATTTTGTCTAAACTTTCTGTCACACCTTCTAGTTCATGAGAAATGACTACAGCAATAGTTTCGGATCCAAATACTAAGCGTGCTACCTCTTACGACTATTTCGATGTTTTATCGATTTTCCTTTAACGACGACCATAAAAGTCCGCCGTATGAACTCATTTGGAACCCAAATCTTTCTTGGACCCATTATGTTACCATATGAACCTATGGTAAAAGATTTGGCAATTTTTTGAAGAATTGTCCGGAGACATCATTTCGGTGATGTATAATCCACGCTTTTCGGCAAAAAAAAAATGTCTCGGTGACCCGACTCGATTTTGCCTAAAATTTCTTTCATACTTTCTAGGTCATGAGAATCGACTACACCAACAGTTTCGGACCCAAATACTAAGCGTGCTACCTCCTACGACTATTTCGACGTTTTATCGATTTTCTTTAAAGGAGAGATTTCTCTAATTAGAACCCAAATTGGGTTAAGTCATACAGATTTGTATTTTGAAGTTTGGATAAAAAAATTCCGATAAAAATACGCTCTTAATGATATGCAAAAATCACGGGATACCACACTTTTGACATGTTTTTCGAAATTCTCCGTGGGTCGTTTTTCCTTAAAAGTAGCCGAACACGTGAAATTTTTATAAGTTTGCGATAAACTCCAAAAATATACGTATTAAATCCGAAAAAATCACGGGAGCTCAACTTTGACTTTATTCTCTGTCCGATTTTCATCTGGGGGTGCGTATTTCTTAAAAAATGGTCGAAAGTCGTGGAATTTTTTAATTCTGGATAAAAAATCTTTTAAAGTAGTATAAATCCGAAAAATCGCGAGAGCAGAATCTTGGCGCTTTATTTTTCCGGAATTTCATACCGGGTCCCTTGTTTTTTCCTGTAAAAAGGTTGCTCGGAAAACGTGAAATTCTTGCAATTAGCCCTGGAAAAATTGGTAAAATGCCCTCAAAAACTCACGGAAAATAGGTTGAGGTGAAGTGTTCCTCCACATTATGTTCACAAGTCCGTCGGTTCCGAGAAAGATATTTCAACGGATCTCGTACTTAGAGGGATTTTATTTGCTTTGGAAACATGTCACGGGTCTCGTTTTGCCGAAACTTACACACGATCATGTTGACCCACAGACCTCCTCATTAAAATTTGTGGTCGACACTTACTGGGTTCCGGGGGGTTTAAATAACGTGAAAAGGATGTTTTTCGACGTTTCGGCCGACCGTGCTCCGTTTTGCTGAATTTCTCTCATATTTATTATGGATATGCTTGTCTTTTCAAATAGGTTTGACCTAATACTAGTTTTCGTGATCCCAGAACGTTTCGACCGCATTTTGAACGCTTTGACGAGCAATTGGCTTGCGGACCTCGATCGTCCACGCTTATTCAACCAAATGTTTCCCTTGACATCATTATATTGTAATATGAACCTAAGGTAAAATTTTGGCAATTTTTAAAAAATTGTTTCGGAGACATCATTTCAGTAGTTACCTCGTTTTTTCGGCAAAAATGACTCTGGTGATCGGCTGGAATTTGGTTCAGAATTTCCGTCACAACTCTAGGTTATTAAAGTCTGTTGTAATGGAGCTCATATTTGGACCCAAATTTTTTCTTTGGACCCATTATATTACATGTGAACTATGGTAAAATTTTCGGCAATTTTTCAAATTTATTCGGGCGACTCTTTCGGTGATGTATATTCACGCTTTTCGCCAAAAAATGTCTCGAGGACCCGGGTCGATTTTGTCTAAAATGTTCTGTCAACATTCTAGGTCAATGAGATACTACTCCAATAGTATCGCACCAAATACTACGCGTGCTACCTTACGACTTTTCGACGTTTTATCGTTTTCCTTTGCGAGACCACAAAGTCGTCGTATGGAACTATTTGGACCCAATCTTTCTTGGACGATTATATATCATATGAAATTATGGGGGTAAAATTTTTGTGCATTTTTTGAAACATATCAGGAGACGTCGTTTCGGTGCATGTATATTCCACGCTTTTTCGACCAAAAAAAAATGTCTCGGTGACCGGCTATATTTTTATCTAAATTTCTGTCAACTTCGTAGGTGATGGGAATGATTTTTGCCACAATTTCGGATCAAATATAGCGTGTACCTGTAGATTATTTCGACGTTTTTCGATTTTCATTTGAACGAGACCATAAAGTAACGCGTATGGACTCATTTTGGACCAAATATTTTCTGGACCATTATATTACATAAAAATATGGTATAAATTTTGGCAATTTTTTCGAAATTTCAGGAGACCTCGTTTGTTAAGTATAATCCACGCTTTTCGGTCAAAAAAAAACTGTTCGGTGGCCCAGCTCGATTTTGTCTAAATTTCTGTCACACCTTCTAGGTCTGAGAAACGACTACTTCGCAACGCTATGGACCTAAATTACTAAGCGTGCTACCTCATACGTACTATTTATCAACGTTTTCCTCGTTTTCTTTGACGACGCCCTCATAAGTCGCCGTATGGACTCACTTGGACCATATCTTTCTGGACCCATTATATTAGATAGAACTGTGGTCCAAATTTTCGCTTGTTTCGATAAATTTTCCGCAACAACTATTTCAGTGATGTATAATCCACGTTTTTAAGGCAAAAATATGTCCGGTGACCAAGGCTGATTTTTTTCTAAATTTATGTCAAAACTTCTAGTATGAGTATCTACTACTCCACCGTTTCGGATCCAAATACTAAAGCGGCTACGTACTACGCGACTATTTCGACTGGTTATCTGTTTTCTCTTTAACGACGACCAAAAAGTGGTCGTTGGACTATTTGGACTTAATCTTCATAGGCCCAATTATGTTTACATAGTGAACTATGGTAAAAATTTGGCAATTTTTTCAAAAAATTATCCGGAGCACATCATTTCGGTGATGTTTATTCCGCATTTTCGGCCAAAAAACATGTCACGGTGACCCGACTGCGATTTGCTAATTTCTGTATCTTTCTAGGTATAGAGAATCGAATACTCAAAAGTTTCGGACCCAAATAGTAGCTTGCTACCTAACGCTATTTCGCGTTTTACGATTTCCCTTTAACGACCCTCTCGAAAAGTCCGCCGTATGGACTCAATTGGACCCAACGTCTTTGTCTAGACCTTATATTACCATATGAACCAAATGGTCAATTCTTCGCTATTTTTTCGTATTGTCCGGATACCGTCATTTCGGTGAATGTATAATCCCTTTCTTCGGCAAAAACTGTCTCGGTGACCCGGCTAGAATTGTCTAAATTCTGTCACAGCTTGTTGTCATGAAGATGACAATCCAATAGTTTCGGGCCAAATAATAAGCGTGCTAATCTACGACTATTTCAATGTTTTATCGATTTTTCTTTTGACGACGATAGGGGTGACACAGTTTTGGTTTGGGTACGGTTTTGAGTGTCAAACCAACAAACCGCAAAATAGGTTTTGGCATTTCTTCAACAACAAACCGTCTTGCATCTAAAAGCGAACCAAACCAAACCGTAATAATACGGTTTGGGTGCGAGTTGGTTATGGTTTTATGGAAAGCCAGTAGAATATTTTTTTCCGCCAAAATTGTTTAAATAGTACTCTGATTAAACTTATAATAAAGTTTAATGGGATTGAAACAAAGAATTAAAATTATATTACAATTAACAAATAACAATCAAGTGCTAACATATAATATAAATAAATTTGCCATAATAATAAATATTAACGCCTAAATTTAATCTTAATGTATAAAATTATGTGATATTTGATTATTGTTGTTTTTATTTTCTTTTCTTTAATTTATTTTTATATTGTAAAAATAATTTATTTTATTTAAAGATTATATAAATATTATAGGGTTTACTGGTTTGTGGTTTGGTTTGGTTATTATTTTAATTGAACAAACCAAAACGTAACGTATTAACAAAAAATCATAACCAAACGTATATTTTTAATAACGTAAACAACCAAACTTTAATGCGGTTTGGTCGGTTTGGTTAGGTCCAGACCAAACTCTGTAGCAGCCCTAAGAGATCAAAAAAGTTCGCCGTATGGACTTCAATTTGGACCCAAGTTTTCTTGGACCGATTAAATTTTGGGCAATTTTTTCCAAAATTATCCAGAGATGTCGTTTTGGTGATGTAAATAATTACGCTTTTCGGCCAAAAAAACATGTCTCGGTGACCTGGGTCTAATTTGTCTAAAATTTCTTGTCACACTTCTAGGTCATGAGATAGACTGTCATAGCTTCGGATCCAATACTAAGCGTGCTATCCTACGACTTTTTGACGTTTTATCGTTTTCCTTTGACGACGCCACAAAAGTTCGCGTATGGATTCATTTGACCCAAATATTTCTTGGACATTCTATTACATATGGAACTACGGATATATTTTTGGCAATTTTTTCGAAATTTTCCCGAGCCTTCGTTTCGGTGATGTATATCCACGCTTTTCGGCCAAAAAAAACTGTCCTCGGTGACCGGCTCGATTTTGCTTAATATTTCTGTCATACTTTCTAGGTCTGAGAATCTACTACTCAACAATTTCGGACCCAATAAGGGTGCTACTTTCTACGACTATTTCGTCATTTAATCAATTTTTCTTTGACAGACGCCCTCAAATGTCCGCCGTTGGACTCATTTGGACCCATATCTTTCTTGGACCCTTATATTACCATATGAACCTTTATCAAAATTTTAGCTATTTATGTTTGAATAATTTTCAAGACCTCTATTGTCAGTGATGTATAATCCACGCTTTTCTGCCAAAAAATGTCTAGGTGACCCGGCTCGTTTGTTAATATTTTCAGTACACCTTCTAGGTCATAAGAAATGTACGTCTCCAAGTCTCAAGTTTCTTGACTCAAATACTAAGCGTGCTACTCCTCGACAATTTTCGAGCATTATCGTTTTCCTTTGCGACGACCAAAAAAGTTCGCGTATGGGACTCATTTGGACCGCCATATTTCTTGGACCCAGTTATAATACCATATGAAATATGGTAAAATTTTAAGGGGGCAATTTTTTCGAATATACGCTGGAGAAGTCGTTTCGATGATGTAATAAATCCACAGTTTCGGCCAAAAACATGTCTTCGGTGGGACCGCGGCTCTATTTTGTCTAAAATTCTGTCACATCGCTAGGTCATGAGAAATAATGCTCAACAGTTTCGGATCCGAATACTGCGTGCTGCTCCTAGACTATTTCGACGTTCTTATTGATTTTCCCTTTGACGACGACTACAAAGTCGCGTATAGACATTTGGACCCATATTTTTGGATCCCATTATAATACAATATGAAACTTATGGTAAAGATTTAGGGCAATTTTTTGAATATTATCCGGAAGAACGTCGTTTCGGTGAAGTAATAAACCACGCTTTCGGCAAAAAAATGTTCGGGACCGGCTCGATTTGTTAACAATTTATGTCACACGCATTCTAGGTTTCATGGAGAAATGATACTCGAACAGGTTGGACAAAATACTAGGCGTGCTACCTCCTATGACTATTCGACGTTTTAACCGATTTTCCTTCGACGACGACCACAAAAGTCGCGCGTATGGGGACTCATAATAGACGCTCAAATCGTTTCTTGGACCATTATTTACATATGAAACCCATGGTAAAAATTTTGGCGATTTTTTCGATAATTGGTTCGGAGCCTCATTTCGTGATGTATAATCCAGCTTTTCGGCAAAAAAACATGTTCTCGGTAACCGGTCATTTTGTCTAAATTTCAGTCACACATTCTAGGTCATGAGACATGAACTTCAATAGTTTTCGGACCAACTCTAAGCGTGCTACTCCTAACGACTATTTTCGACGTTTATGATTTCCTTGAACGACGAGACAAAAGTCCGTTGGTAATGGATGAATTGGACCGAAATCTTTTTGGACCGATTATATTCATAGTGAAAACTATGGTTAAATTTTTGCAATTCTTTCGAAAAATTTCCCGGAGACACTACTTAAATTGGATTAGGCACCAGTTTTAAGAGACCGGTGGTGTATGAAACCGTCTCTTAAGTTAAGAGACGGATATTCAGAAAACGGTCTCTTAGACTTGTGATCATGACACATCTCTTATATACACCTAAAAAACGGTTTTACCTCAAACCGGTCTCTTGATTTTAGTGGGCCCAATAATTATACAACATTATTTATTTAATCTCTCATCTCACCGCTCTCAAACTCACTTCTCTCATTTTTTTTTAACGCTACATACAGCTTCCTCCTTCTCCTCTCATCTCACGCACCCTCACCTCTCTCCTCTCCTCTCATCTCTTCCCTTTTCATTTTTTAAACTTTAAAAATCTTCACATTCTTTTCCAAATAAAACATCAACAACACATACTGCGACGCATCTACTCCTGCGCATCAACGTAGTCCTCTGTGTCTTCCTCGTTTGTTTTAGGTATTTTTTTATTTTCCAGTTATTTTTGGGCATTTTTTTCAGATTTTTTGGATTTCCTATTGTAGATCTGAGGTTATATTGTTTGGTTATGGTTTGTGGTTTTTTTATTTTGTTTATTTTTTTTTCCCGATTTGGTAGTTGTGTTCTTCATTTTTCCATTTTTTATTCCGATTTTTTTCCAATTTGTTTCGCCAATTTTGTTTCAAATGTTCGATTTTGGTTTATTTTGTTTTTTCAAATGTCGATTTTGGGTTTAATTAAAATTGTTTTTCCTAGTTCGTTTTCTTTCTTTATGGGTCAGTTAATTCATTTTTCTTTCTTTCGGTTTTTTTTTAATTGGTTTTGCTATTTTGTTATGCTTTTCGATTGTTATTTTGTTATTTGCTTGGTTTTTATGTGAAATTGGGTTTTGGTGGGTTTTTTTAGATCTATATTTTGAATATTCTTTTATGTGCATATATTTCTGGTTTATGAATTTCTGGGTTAGATTTCTTTTTTTAGTTTCTTGTTTTTTTTTAATGTTTTGGTTTATGTTATTTTTCATAAGCTATTTTTTCGATTTTACGTTATGATCTGGGTTTATGATATGATTTCTGGGTTTTTTTTTAATTAATTTGTAGATTTCGTTTTTAATGATTTTAATTTTTAAATGAATTTAATTTAATTTTTAAATGGCAGAGGGAAGAGGAGCAGGTGGTGGCAGAGAGAATAGGAGCAGTGTGGTGGCAAGAGGAGAAGAGAGAGCAAACGGTGGTGGCAGAGGAGGAAAGAGGAGCAGTGTGGTGGCAGAGGGAAGGAGGACGGTGGTTGGGAGAGGAGAGAGGAGCAGTGTGGGGAGAGGAGAAGAAGGAGCAGTGGTGCTCTTTATTTTTTTGAATTTTTACTTGAATTTTTGATATTGTTGAGAAGAAGGGGCAGTGGTGTATAAATTTATTTAATAGGAAGTATTTTTTTTGGTATTTGTTGTGTATTTACGAATTTATTGTAGTTGTTTTGTGAGGTGGGCAAGGGAGATTCCCACCTCACAGTGTTTTTTTTTATTAAAAAATAACCAAAGAAGACCCGGTTATTTGTCAGATCCGGTCTCTTGTATCTCTATAAAATCATTATTTTTAACATAAGAGACCGGTTTATGTGTCAGAAAGTCTCTTATGTTGTAAGTTTAAGAGGACGTTTTACATAACCGGTCTCTTTGCTTGCCTTAAAGAGACCGAATTACTAATGGTATCTACTAAAGAGCCTACGAGCTAGAGACCGTTGTATGAAGCTCTTAGGCATTTTTGGACCGGTTTCTTGACTTTTTTGTAGTAGTGAGACTCGTTAAGTGATTTAATAATCACGCTTTTTTTGGCAAAAAAAAATGTCGGTGACCGCTCATTTTGCCTATATTTGTCATACTTTTTAGGTCATGGAATTTTACTACTCAACAGTTTCGGACCAAATACTGAGCTGCTATCTACGACTATTTCGACGTTTAATTTCGATTTTCCTTTAAGGACGCTTGCAAAGTCCGCCGTATGGACTCATATGGACCATATCTTCTGGCCCCTTATATTACATATGAACCCTTTTTGCTAATTTTTTGATAATTTTCCTGTAGACCTCATTTCGGTGATGTTATAATTCAACGGCTTTGCGGCCAAAAAATGCTCGGTGTCCGTCCTGATTTTGTTTAAATTTTGTCATCTTCTAGATCATGAGAAGACTACTTCAACAGTTTCGGACCCAATTACAACGTGTATGTCCTGCTTAACTTTCAACGTTTTTTCGTTTTTTCCTTTGACTGAAGCCTCATAAGTCCGCCGTATGGACTCATTTGACGTTGTCTTTCTTGGACCATTATTTAACCATATGACCATGGTCTAAATTTTCGTTATTTTTTTGGATAATTTTCCGCATGACTCATTTCAGTGATGCATATCACACTTTCGGCCAAAAAAATGCTGCGGTGACGGGCTTGATTTTGTCTAAAAATTTTGTCAACCTTCTAGGTCATGAGAAATGACTACTCTTAAACAGTTTTCGGAATCAATACTAAGCTGTGCACCTCTCCTACGACTATTCGATGTTTTATCGATTTTCCTTTGACGAGCACAAAGTCTGGCCGTATGCCTCATTTGATCCTAAATCTTTCTTGCACCATTATTTAGCATATGAACATATAATAATTTGTTTCAATTTTTCAAAAATTGTTGGAGACTCATTTTCGGTGATGTATTAGATCCCACCGCTTTTTCGGCCAAAAAGACATGTCTCGGTGACCCTATCGAATTTGCCTAAAATTTTTGTGATATTTCTAGGTTAATGAGAATCGTCTACCAATCATTTCGGACACAAATATAAGCGTGCTACTCCTACGATTTTTTGATTTTTATCGATTTTCTTTCTTCAAACGAACCCCTAAGTCGCCCGTATGGACTCTTTGGACCCCAATTTTCTAGCTCATTTTATTACATATGACCATGGTATAAATTTTGGCCATTTTTTCGATAATGTTCGGAGATTCCATTTCGGTGATGTAATTAAATCCACAGGCTTTTTCGGCCAAATAAACATGTCCTGCGGTGACCTACTTGTTTATCTTAAATTTCAGTCACATGACATTCTAGGTCATGAGACATGACTACTCAACAGTTTCGGACAAATACTAAGCGTGCTACTCCTACGACTTTTTCGACGTTTTAAATCGATTTTCCTTGACGACCGCCACAAAGTCGCGTATGGAATTTGAACGCAATCCTTTCTTGGACCATTATATTACACATGAATCTATGGTCAAAATTTTAGCAATTTTTCGAAATTATCCGGAGTCGTCGTTTCGGTGATGTATAATAATCCACGCTTTTTGCCAAAAAACATGTCTCGGTGACTCCGACTTTATTTTTGTCTAAACTTTCTGTCACACCTTTAGTTCATGAGAAATGACTACAGCATAGTTTCGGATCCAAATACTAAGCGTGCTACTCTTCGACTATTTCGATGTTTTATCGTTTTTCCTTTAACGACGACATAAAAGTCCGCGTATGAACTCATGTTGGAAGCCAAATCTTCTTGGACCCTTATGTTTACATAATGAACTATGGTAAAAGATTGGGCAATTTTTTTGAAGAATTGTCCGGAGACAGTCATTTCGGTGATGTATAATCACGCTTTTCGGTAAAAAAAAAATGTCTGGTGAGACTCGACTCGATTTTTGCCTAATTTTCTTTCATAGCTTTCTAGTCATGAGAATCGATAACCACAGTTTTCGGAGACCAATACCTAAGCGTGCTAACCGTCCTACGTACTATTTCGACGTTTAATGTTTTCTTTAAAGACCGCCCTCAAAAGTGCCGCCGTATTGGAGCTCATTTGGACCCCAAATCTTTTTTAGACCCATTAATATTACCTAAGTAATCATGTAGAATTTTGGCGATTTTTTTACATAATTGTTCAGAGACCTCATTTCGGTGATGTGTAATCCACGCTTTCGACCACAAAATATGGTTCGGTTGACCGGCTCGATTTTGTCTTAATTTTTCAGTCACAATTCTAGTCATTGAGACATGATACTCCAATAGTTTGGACCAAAATACTAAGGTGCTACTCTTATCGACTATTTCGACGTTTTATTCAATTTCCTTTGACGACGACCACAAAAGTCCGCGCGTATGGACTCATTTGGACCCCAAATCATTCTTGGACCCATAACATTACCATATGAACTATCTTAAATATTTTTTTGGCAATTACAAATTGAAAATTGTCTTGGAGACGGTCATTCCGGTGATGTTATAATACGGCTTTTCGGCCAAAACAATGTCTCGGTGATCGGCCAATTTTGTTTTAATATTTCTATCCACCACTTCTAGGACATGAGAAATGATTATTCCAAAGTTTCTTCTTGACCCAAATATAGCGTGCTCCTTTACGACTATTTCGACGTTTTATAATCGATTTTTCCATTGAGACGAATAAAGTCTCGCCGTATGGAATCATTTGGACCCCATATATTCTTTTGGACCCAAATATTACCATATGTACCTATGGTACAAATTTTGAATTTTTTTAAGAAAATTGCGGTAGACTCATTTAAGGTGATGTGTAATCCACGTTTTCGGCCAAAAAAGAATGTCTCGTGAAGCGTGCTATCTCTACGACTATTTCGATATTTATCGTTTTCTTCTTTAAACGACCCCCTCAAAGCGCTGGTATGGACTCTTTTTCTCCCAAAACTTTCTTAGACGCATTATTTCATATGAACCATGGTAAAATTTTGGAGATTTTTCATAATTGTCCGGAGACTCATTTTCGGGTGTGTATAATCCACATTTTCGCCCAAAACTGTCTCGTGACGGCTCGATTTTGTCTAAAATTTCTGTCAACATCTAGTCATCAGACATGACTAGTCCAAGAGTTGGACCCAAATATAAGCGTGCTACCTCCTTTACGATTTCTAGACGTTTTATGATTGTGTATGGGCACTATGCCTCGTTAATTTTGTGTGGGCACTATCTTACCGTTGCCTTGCATTCTTGTATGGGCACTATGTTTTTGCTTGCCTAGTGTGCTGTATGTGAGCACTATATTTTGTTTGCTTGCCTTCCTTGTGTGTTGGTGTGGGGCTCTGGTGCTTGCTTCCTTGTGTGCATTGTGGTGGGCACTTATGCCTTGCCTCGCTCCCTTTTGTTGCTTTGTTTGGGCATCTTGCTTGCCTAGTGGTGTTGTGTGGGCCACTAATGCTTGCTTGCCTTTTCTTGTGGGAACTTTGCTGCCTTGCTTGCTTCCATACGTTGTCTTGTGTGGGCACTATGATTGCCGACCAATGTTTATGACATATATAGTGTCATATGACCCAAGGTAAATTTTTGCATTTTTTCT
>SNQN01000614.1:77033-110181 GCA_008642245.1 Bassia scoparia
ATTGTATAAATAATTTTATTTAGTCCCTAATTGATCCTTTAAATTATTGGTATAATTTTATTTTATGGGTAATTAAGTTTATGCCTCAAATAAATTGTTTTCTCAATTGTCTTAAGCTGATTTTCTRCAGTTTTGTTAATTCTAAAATTAATTAATTAAAATTAATTTGTCATGTATTTCTGGCTCTAAAAGGGTTTAAAGACAGTAGGGAATGTCCCAAAATAATTTGGATAATATTTGGTTAATTTAATTAATTAAAAAGATTTCTAGCAATTTATTCATTAATTCGGTTTTAACAATTTATAAATTCTGAAATTATTTTGTTTGTTCTAAATAAATATTTCCTATTATTTTTAGTTCTAAATGTGTTTTAATCCTTGTTGGTAATAGTCTAAATTAATTTGGTTAATAAAATAAGTCTTTTGGAATTTCTAATTACTAATTTATTTAATCGGTTTTGGACTTTTAATCTTCTTTTTTTGATTTCCGTATTTAAACAGCCACGAAATAGTTGATTTAGGGTTTATAACTGACTTTTAACATTCTTCTAAGTTTAATAATTATTTTTGAGTTATGTGGTAATTTTAGAATTTATTCCTGTTGGGTTATTAAATTTATTAAATTATTAGAAAAATGGTAAAATAATCTATACTAAGTGTTTAAAAGAGTTTTAAATAATTGAGGATAGTACCTATTTTGTATTTATTTACTTATTTATTTTATTGATGAGTTTTTGCTTAATTTTGGTGAATTAATGGTTAATAATGATTTAAACTAGGTTCCTTTAAAAATGTAATTTTTAGTTGTTGTCTTGTGGCTTTTAAACTAACATTTTTGTGTTAACTTACTATTTTAGTCTCATGCTTAATTACATGGATTATGAAATAATTTATTTTGTTTTCAATGTGTATTTTTATTGAAATTATTTTCTCAATTGTTTTTCCAAAGGTTTGAATGGTGAACTTTGATCTTTGAAACTTGATTTTTACCTTGGCTTTTGAATTTGATTTTGACCTTAATTTGGTTTTAATCTACTTCACGGAATTGTGGAACTTATTTTGGAAATGGTCATTGTGGCCTTTGGGTTCTGAAGGGTAAGTCCATAGTGGTACCTTGAGAACATTGGATTTGAATTGGTTTTGTTTTGGATTTGGTTTTTGGTATTGATCCTTGATGGTTTTGTTTTGTTGATAATTGGAAATCGTTGGGTAAGTCCATAGTGGTTCCTTTGATTGGACAACACATCTATAGTAGATTGGTTTTGGATTTAGTTGTCGTTCTCATTATRCTGGATCKTCGAAAAATGAGAGAGATTGGCCATTCTTAGATAGGGTTATCATTATGGTTGACCCAAGGTTCGCCCTGACTATATGTAGACTTAGTGAGCCGCGAATTTGTTGACTGCGTTTGTTCCAATTACAACTTGAGAATTTATGTAACTTGTTTAATTTTCACTTGTTTAACTTATTATGGATTTGTTTCATTTTCAATTGACTAGGTTTAATTTTGTTTTGACTATTATATTTTGGAAGCTTTGTGGTCTACGAATTGAATTCCTTTTATTTAACGYTTTCGTAGATTCTTTGTTTTAGTTTGAACATGTTTGTTAGTTATTGGCCACTAAGAGGTAAATTTTTGTGGTTTTAGATGATGCAGGAGAGGAGTGATATGTTTTGGAACTGCTGGGGAAAGAGGCTATTGAGAGACTTTAAGACTACCCCCCTTTTTTTATATTTCGTAATTTGGTTTTAGCCGTTTGAATTGTTTAAGTTATTGGGAGATGTTGCTCCCTAGACTGAATTGTAATAACTTTTATTTAAGTTTGTTTTTGAAGTTTTTAAATTTTCCGCATCTTTCAGACCTAACCTAGTGTATTGTTTCCGCCAATGCACTTGTAATAAGACGGGTCGTTACAATAACGCTTATGGCCGCCGAAAAGTCGCATAAAGCATCCTTAACAAGGATGTCATTTATGGTACATGGGACGGAGAAAGTGGCCAAATTTTGAGCTTCTCCGGAATCTCACGCGGAGGCTCAACTTTGGGTTTGACCTTACCTCTTTTCCCCTTGTTCTCACCATCTCCCAAAAACTTGGAGAAGTTGGGCATCTCATTCTTGGCTCCATTTGGAGGCAATTGAGAGTGATGATGTTGAAGCATTTGGAGAAATTTTCCGAACATGGAGTCTTGGAATCTCTCCGGGTTTTGCATTTCGCTAATAACCCTAAGGCTAGAAGGGTCTTACCCATTGCTAGGCTCACCTTCCTCTTTCACCTTGTTTTTCCTCCTAGCACTCCTATTCTTTTTCTTTCTGTTCTTCCTCTCCAAAACCTCAACCTTCTCATCATCCGTTTCACTCATACGATCAACTTCTCCCTCGTTGACCGCCCTAACCTCCTTGGGCTCCTCACTCCCCTCAACTTTTTGTTTCTTGTCACTCTCCCCTTGTGTATTTTCTTTTTCCTCTCCAACCTTCTCACCCAATGGCTTATTCATAACCTCACCCTTCACCATCGCTTTCTCACCAACTCCCTCATCCTCTTTGGATCTCATCATATGAACCCTATCATTCTTTGAAGTGTTTGATTGTGAGGGTTGGATGTATTTGGGGGTTTGTTGGGCAAGGTTAGCCATGTTCCCCTCAAGATCTTTCAATTTAGCTCTAAACTCTTATTTGTCCTCCTTAGGAAATTCTTGCTCTTGGGGGTGTTGGATGATTGGTATGTTTTGGGTTTGAGTSGTGTGAGGTTAAAAAAGGGCTTGATTTGAGGGTTGTTGAAATGGGGTGGACCTTGACTTCCCCTTGACCCCATATATTTCCCTTGAATGCCCCCATGGTAATTAGGGTCTTGATAGAAGGAACTTGGTTGGGTATTTTGAAATCGGGGTTCAGCTTGTGGATTAGCATACCCACCATTGTTCCCTTGATACCTAAAGTTTGAGCCATTCCCCCTAAACCCTCCTTGCCATTGTTGATTGGAGTTTTGGTTACCAAAACCATAACCTTGGTTAACAAAGTTTTGGTTTTGATAACCAAACCCTCTTTAAGGGAATTGTCTTTGGTTACCAAACCTGTTTCCTCCTTTGGAGTTAAAAACCCTTTGGTTGGATGCGTTTTGGTAACCAAAGTCATTTCCGCCTTGGCTTGGTTGGTTGTCAAGGACTCTCATGGGCCCATAAGCATTTAGGTTTGGRTTGCCTCCCATACGAGGTCTTACTCCATTGTCACCCATCAATTGACATTGTTCCATGTCATAATCATAGGGTAATTCATCAACAAGGCAATCATCAGTCAGAGAAACATTTTGTACATGACAATAAGATGCAAGATGATCATAGGCACCACAATTATTGCAAAACATGATGCCTTGGGGCATTGAATTATAAGCTTGGGGTTTGGTCTTACCTTGGCCCTTCAAGAGGGTGGGTGGAGACACTTAAGAGGAGGAGTTTCCCCCTTCTCAATGGACTTCTCCACTCTGGCCTTGATACCTTCTAGTAGTTTTTTAACTACTTCTCCATCGCCTAGAGCATGGATAGTACCCTTAGCTTGCCTTGGGGTAGCCCTTTCCCCTTGTAGACCGTGGGCCCCCACTGGGGGGCTTGGGCCTACATTGATGTGTGTTGTGGGCTTGAGCCACAAAACCCGCTCGTGAGTGCGTTGGGGGAGTGTTGTCGAGTAAGAGGATCGCCACCATGCCTATTAAGGTTAATCACGGACGCCCAAAATGTTGGTGCCAAAACAATGGCCCCACGGTCCGATCCAGTAACCAGTTCGTCGGTTCAGGGACATGGTACGGATTGAATCTTTCACCCAATCTGCCCGCATGGAGCGGCCTCTACTCGGTCTCATTGTAATTCCATTAAGCACGATTATTGGATGCACAAYATCTTAGCAATTTTGAAACCTTATTTGCGTTCTAATCCTAAAGTTACTACAAAAATGGGTTTCTATTATGCACAAACGACTACCTATCCTAGAAACCGTGAACACTTGATATTAATCAAATTAATACGGTGCCTAGAAACCGGTTGTCCATAATTAATCTGACTTTAATGTGATTCACTTAATTTCCGGTATTTAATTGTCAAAATACACAAGTGAGACAATAATATGCATATAATATATGCGCCCATCCTTACCTTGTTGCTTGCAATCAAATAATCGTTAGTTTAATAGATAAAAAAGTGCCTCGTTAAAAATTGCTATACAAAATGCAAAGAAGACGTTAGTAATGACAAGCGACATAATGATAACGTTAAATAAGAAGAATAATAAGTTAATGAAAATGAACAACAAATGTGATAATTAATCCTACATATTACTATAGCGATTAGGAGGTGGTTTCTACATTTTATTAGTTGATTGAGACTCGTAAATTATTAATCAAGTTAGAAGAAAGCGAATGGATGTTTTTTGTGAGTAATCTCAGAGTTATACCTTAATCTCGCTCGTCGAAATGACTTGAAAGACGCAAGAACTCATATTTAGTATTAGTCATAGTGGAAAGAGAGTATGAATGAGAGAGTAAGAGAATATGCAAGTGTATAAGCTTGTAATGTGTGTAAACCTTGTCGAAAGTGAGGCAAAGGGAGGTATTTATAGGCACCAAGAACCAAAATGAGCGTATATACGCTCAGAGGAGCATATATACACCTGAGAGGAGCGATATATACGCTCGATTATTTCCTACCTAAAATCTGATTCTTCTTGATTCTTCTCGATTGGTGAACCTAGACACCCCCTTTTGAAAGAAATACGGTTCTAGGGGGTTCTAGAACATTTTGAGTATTTTTGGTATTTTTAAGTATTTTCTGATTTGTTTTTGTTTTTTTGCGTTTTTTTGATTTTGTTAAATATTTTAAAATTCATAGAAAAATAGAGAAAAATCGGAAAAATAATCTAAAAATATTGGTGAACTCAGAAAATGAGAAGAATGCATGAATAGAATACCGATATAATATAATTATTATAAAAATCCTAAAATTAGAAAAGAAATAGAAGAAAAATACTTTTTGCCTCTTATTTGACCTTTGCCTCATGGTTCCGAGCATTACTTCACATATTTCAAGSTTTTTTACGAGTTTAACTGCGTCTTTTCAGAGTCAAATCCATCACGAAACGCGATGTGTTTCATCATCGATTACTCATTTGGGGAGACACATTTAGGTGTCTACAGAAGCCCCCACTTTTCAAAATTCTTGCGAAATATCTGTTGCTTTTAAATCTTTCCTTGATATAAATATCTTACATGTGATCAAAATATTTTCTTCTTCTTTTGATCAGACACTTTGTATTTTTCTTTCTCTCACTTGCGGTTATATAGATTTTTCCTCACAAATTCTAATTGTGTTTTCTCTGTGTTCTTTTCTCTCTGAATTCTTGAGACATAAATTGCTCCGGTGTTCTGTTTTGTTMTTTTTCTCAAAWCAGAGTGACAATTAAGTCTCATCATGTCTAAGAGAAGCAGTTCTAGGTTAGTAGAGAAGGAAGTAACCGAATCTCCAGAGATTGAGACCAAAATCAAGGAGTGTGAGAAAGTAATTGAGTCAGTTGTGAAGGAAATTATGGAAGAAGTTGAGGAAGAGGAAGAGGAGCCTCTGATCAGGAAAAATTCAAAGAAGGCTGCAACCAGCAAAACCAGTACTCCAAAATTCACCACAAAAACTGCAACTCCYAAAGCCGTCTCCAAAACTATCAAAATCGTAACTCCAAAACCCACAAAAACCACCACTACCAAAAAGCCTATCTCACCCAAAAAAAAGAGTACTACACCAAAACCGGTGGAACACTCTACACTGGAGGAATCAGAGAAGGAGGAAGAAGTTGAAGAGAAGGAGTCTGAACCGATTACAATGGTCACCATCACACTAAGGACGATGGATCGTATTTTGCCTTTATTAAGAAAACTCCTATAAATTTATTTGAAAAGAAATTGGCTGAAATTCTTAAGGTTCCCACTAATTTACTTGATGTGTATTCTCATGAAAATTGGCCAAGTGTTAAAGGAGTCAAAGCAGAACAGATCCAGAACCGGTTGTTCACTAGTGCACCTGACCCTAAGCAGGGGTATACCATTAGCCATATCGGGGAACCAATTATGAGGATATTTCATACAATATCCTCAAAAATTGTGTTCCCCAGTGCACAAGGTCGTATGTTTGTACGATTGATGGATAGTGTTCTTATCTACAGTCTCATGGAACACATTCCAGTCAATCTCCCTGCTATGGTTCTTAGACATATGATCTGCTGTGTTGAGAAGGAAAAACATTCTCTGCCTTATGGTGGCTGGCTGACCTTGGTGTTTAATCACTATAAGATTCCAATGGTGGGTGATTWTATAACAATGTCCCATCTCACCAATTAGATTATAGGTTAGAAAGGCATGAGCTATGCAGGTGGGATTTTGAAGATGAAGGATGATGTTAAGGGGAATGCAGTAGGTGTAGGGACCAGTACTAAATCAGTTCAGGCAACTTAWTCCTTGCTGAAGCAATTGAGTGACCAGAACACTATGATGAAATCCATGATCAACAGTGTCACTCAACTCTGTACTGCTCTTTAAGATTCCTACAGAAGGGTTGAGGTTCTCCTTGACCAARCAGGTATTCCAAGTCAGGAGGGTTCTGTTGAGAAGGAAGAGTCTTCCTATGCTGCTGAGGAGGATGAAGATCTGGTTTCTGAGAATTAGGAAGAAGAGGAAGAGGAGGATGAAGATCTGGTTTCTGAGAATTAGGAAGAAGAGGAAGAGGAGGATGAAGATCTGGTTTCTGAGAATTAGAAAGAAGAGGAAGAGGAGGATGAAGATCTGGTTTCTGAGAATTAGGAAGAAGAGGAAGAGGAGGATGAAGATCTGGTTTCTTACAAAGAGACAGTTGCCATAATTACAACCGTCGTTGCAATTAATTCAAAATTTGAAATCGGCTGAAAATAGAATAAAATATTAAGAAATTAATTGCCTCAAGAACCTGGTTCCTAAGTGGTTTGCCACTGGTCTGTGCAAACATATTTTTTTCAGGACTTATGCTAATGTACCATGAGTACTTGATTGATCAGTTCAGCATCGCAAAAGAACTTTGTGAGTCCTAAATAAAAAAAGAAAAGAGAAAAGAGAAACAAAAAAATGTATATACAAGGAAGACATCATTTTGACTAGCCAAAGGAGGCAACTCAAGAACTAAGAGCTCATTATCTAATTTTAATCACACCCAGCAAGGTACGAAGGTTCATGAACACTTCTCTTCTCAAAGGTTTTGTAAATATGTCAGCTAGTTGATCCTATGACCTGGAAAATTCTAACTTAACATTACCTTTTTGAGCATTGTCCCTCATAAAATGATGTCTAATCTCAATATGCTTGGTTTTACAGTGTTCGACAGGAATTTTTAAAATATTAGTAGCACTTGTGTTGTCACATAAAATGGGAACACTTTCGAAACAGACCCCAAAATCCTTTAGTTGTGACTTTATCCACAGGAGCTGAGCAGAGCACAAACCAAATGCAATGTACTCAGACTCGACTGTAGATAAAGCCACAAAATTTTGTTTCTTAGATCCCCATGAGATGAGGCAAGAACCTAAGAAATGGGCCATTCTAGAAGTGCTCTTCCTGTCCACAATAAAACTAGCAAATTCAGCATCTGTGTATCCAATTAGGTTCATACTACTTCCTTTTGGATACCAAATACATAGATCATCAGTACCATTTAGGTACCTTAGAATCCTCTTAACAGCCTTTAGGTGAGATTCCTTAGGGTTGCCTTGAAATCAAGCACACAAACCTACTAAAAATGCTATATCTTCCCTACTTGTTGTCAAGTACAGTAATGAGGCAATCATACCTCTGGACAGCTTATCCTCAACATCCTTTCCCTTCTCATCAAGGCTCAGTTTTGTAGATTTTGGAATAAGTGTTTCATAGGATTTTTTTKTCCTGTAGACCATATCTCTTCAGCTGCTCCTTGAGATATTTCAATTGATGGATCATTATCCAATCATTGGCTTGCTCGATTTGAAGCCCTACGAAGAACCCAAGTTCTCCCATCATACTCATCTCAAATTCACTTTTCATCAAATCTGCAAACTCATCACACAAATCATGATTAGTAGCTTCGAACAAAATATCATCAACATRTATCTGAACCACTAACAGATCAGTTCCCTTGTCCTTTAAGAATAGTGTCTTGTCAACCGAACCTCTCTTATATCCATCTTCTAAAAGAAAGCTGGAAAGTGTCTCATACCATGCTCTAGGAGCTTGTTTGAGACCACAAAGAGCTTCACCAAGTTTGAACACATGGTTTGGCAAGTCACTATCCTCAAAGCCAGGAGGTTGCTCCACATAAACATCTTCTTTCATATAGCCATTAAGAAAGGCTGACTTAACATCCATTTGAAAGAGTTTGAAGTTCATGTGAGCTGCAAATGCAATTAAAATCCTGATTGCTTCAAGTCGGGCAACTGGAGCRAAGGTCTCATCATAATCAATTCTTTCTTGTTGATTAAACCCTTGAACCAAGAAGTAGCCTAGTTTATTTCTGATTATAACACCTCAGTCATCTAATTTGTTTCTAATTACCCATTTGGTTCCAATAACAGACATGTGATCCTTTCTGGGTTCAAGATGCCAAACTTGATTTCTCTCAAACTGATTGAGTTCATCTTGCATACCTAGAACCCAATTTAGATCTGCTAAAGCCATTTTATTGTCAGTTGGTTCAACATTTGAAAGAAAGGAGTAAAATGCACAAAGGTTTTGTAAAGTAGAGTTCCTAATCTGCACCCCTTTGTTAATATCACTAATAATAAGATCAGTGGGGTGAGAGGACTTATACTTAAAAGATTTGTTTTTATCAAGGTGTACATTTTTTCTTTCCAATGTTGAACCTGGTCTGGTACTGGTTCCCTCTATGTCATTTTCATTTTGAATGTGTTAACCAGTTCCTCTAGTAATCTCAGCTGCATCATCTTCATGTGGATGAGCCTCTAAGTCACTTCCTTCTTTCCTTACATCTTGAGCTACTTGATTCTGTGATGTACCAGACTCTTCATCTAAAAGAGAGTTGTGCAGTGAGTGTGGTTCAACACCATTTCCTTCCTCAGCTCYKGTGAAGTTCAGCATACCTATCTCGAACTCATCAGCATTCCTAACCTGCACATGCTTGCTAAACATGTTGGTCTCATCAAACAGAACGTGGATACTTTCTTCAACACACAAGGTTCTTTTATTGAACACTTTGTAAGCCTTGTTGTGTGATGAGTATCCAACGAAAACAACCTCATCACTCATTGGGTCAAACTTATCCAAACTAGATTTACCATTATTGTGTACAAAGCATTTGCACCCAAAAACTCGTAAATGTGTAATGTTTGGTTTTCTTCCCCTAAGATGTTGATAATGAGTTTTCTTCAGCAATGGTCTMAACATTACCCTTTTTAAAACATAGCACGAAGTACTCACAGCTTCGGCCCAGAAGATTCGAGGTAAACCACTCTCTAGAAGCATAGTTCTTGCCATTTCTTCTAGAGTGCGATTTTTCCTCTCAACTACTCCATTTTGTTGTGGAGTTCTGGGAGCTGAAAAGTTGTGAGTTGCACCATGATCATTGCAGTAGGTTACAAAATTGACATTTTCAAATTCGGAACAATGATCAGAATGGATAGAGACCAGATGATGATTAATCTTGTTTTGGACTTGTTTTACTAGGATTTCAAATTCCTCGCAAGTTTCATTTATAAATTTTAGAAAAATTGTCCAAGTATAATGAGAATAATCATCAACTAAAACAAACACATAACTATGACCATTTCTACCCTGCACACGCATGGGACCACGCAAATCCGTGTGTACAAGTTCAAATGCTTTAGTAATGCTTAGAACCTTGTTTGGCTGGAAAGATGACTTGACATGTTTACATTTTGCACATTTAAGACAAATATGATTTGCAGCAAATTTGATGTTAGGTAAACATGTAACCAAATCTTGAGATTGCAATTTATTTGATGTTAGCCAAAACTCGAAATTTATTCCTTCCATTTCAGCATCCTTAAGTTTACTGAAACTTTATCATAGTTTTGTTAAAAAAATTCTCCAGTAAACTGTGGTTTTAGTAACTCAAGTTCCATATTCTTCTAATCTAAACTTATTTCAAGCTCTGAAAGTTTTTCTTTCAAGTCTGTGCAAATAAGTTCAAGTTCAGCAGAACGACATTCACTTAGGTCTAAATTTCATGTTGCTTCTTTTAATTTTTTCTTGTTAGCCTTATAAGCAGCATTACCTTTAACATTTTGTTCTAAACAGAATCTATAATACTTAATAACTTATCTCTATCAAAGTAACTCATTTGATCTTGCATTTCAGAGATACATACATGTTCCTCATCTGAAGAGTTGCTTCCTTCCATGAGACACATGTGACCTTTCTTTCCAGAACTAGTCTGTTTCTCGTCTACGTCTCACAACATAGTTGTTACACAAACAAGAGCCTTGTCCTCCTCGCTTTCACCACTTGAGTCTAAATCTCCCCAACAAGCAAGCATTGCTCTTTCAGTTATCTTCCTCTCTCGTTGTCCTCCCTTGTCATTTTTCCACACTGGACAATCTTTGATCATGTGTCTAGCATCACCACACTTGAAGCAACTAGTGGTGGTACTGGTCTTCTTTGAGTTACCCTTGTTCTTCCAAGACTTCCCTTTGTACTGAGATCTAAGACTCCTCTCAAATCTTCTTGCCATGAGACCTATCTCATCCAGGTCTTCCTCATTCTCTTCTCCTTTCAAGGCTAAGCCACGACTTTTGGATATACTCTCTTCCTTTGAATCAACTAACATCTCATGTGTCAACAAACACCCAATGAGTTGTTCTACGGTCAAGGTGGATAGATCCTTCGCTTCCTACATTGTAGTAACCTTGGGCAACCATTTACCTGTCAAACTCCTTAGAATTTTTCTGATTAAATCTTCACTAGTGAAGTTTATGCAAAGAGATTCCAGTTCATTTATAATAGACATAAAACGAGTAAACATATCTCTTATATTTTCATCTCGATTGATATCAAAAGTTTCATATTTGGACATAAGCATATACACCTTAGATCTCCTGACTTTACTAGTTCCTTCATAGGCTAATTCTAGGGTTTCCCATATTTCTTTAGCAGAAGAGCATGCTAAGATAYGACTTACCTCATTGTCAACAACACCTTGTTGAAGAAGAGTCATGGATTTGGCATTTTTCTCAAAAGTCTTTAGATCTTTGGAAGTGTAATCACTTTCTTTCTTCTCTGTGCCATCAGAGTTAGCAGCAACCTTCCTAAGAACAATTTTAACAATCTTCCAGCACTCATAGTCAGTGCCAATGATAAAGTTCTTCATGCAAATCTTGCACCATGGATAGTTTGTTCCATTGAACTTCGGCAACCTTGATCCTTCGTTTCCATTTGACATATCTTGAGTAGACATCTTTATCTTCCTTCTGTAGGTGTTACCCTTTCAAGAAGTTAGGATCTGATACCAATTGAAAGCGCAGATTGTACTCAAGAGGGGGGGTGAATTGAGTATAAGTGTATGTTGTAAATTTCTCTATTAGTTAAGACTAGTTAAGAACCAGTTCTCAAGCAGCGGAAAGTAAATGCAAGAAAATAAACAACACCAAGATTTAACGAGGTTCGACTTCTAATAAGTCTATGTGCTCCACTCACTCAATCTTTTATTAATCACCTCTGTTTGACTAAAGAATAAAAATCATCTAAATATGCGCATCTACACAAATAGATCCCAAACTTCCACCTMTGGAAGTTCTAACCAATCACCAACTATGGTGATTCTAAATGAACTTGATCCCCGACCACGTCCACCATCAAATTAAACTCTTAATGTGCTCACTTGACAACACTTTGTCTCTGGAATACAAAATAGCCTTAGTGCTTGGAGTGAGGGTAAATTAAAACCTAAGTGTAGTGATGGATTATTGTTAGGTTGATATCAAGAGGGAGCTTTTGCAACTATAATTTTCACTTTATGACACGTGCAAAAAGTGTTAGGGTTTGTGTCTGCGAAGTCGTTGTAAGTAAGCCTTTGGTAAGTATATTGCATGAGATCATAAGAATATATTTTCCTTGGAAATAAAATAATATTTCACGGAAAATGTTTTACTGATTTTATTTGCAATCAAATAAAATCAGCTCATGAACTCAACAATATACTTTCCATACTTAAGAAGCTTTCCTGTAAAAAACCCTTCCATTCGTTTATTTTCAAAATCAATTTTACGCAGAAATAAACTTTCCAAAAATACGGATGTTAGGAAGTAAACTTGAGAGGACTGGTCTGGAACTGTTCTTAAACTGTTCCAGTCAACTCAATTTACTTGAAGTTGTCTACAACAAGCAACCGAGATTACTTGTTATATCCAACTTGCTCAACTGTTTAATACTGACCTTTCTAATGCATTTTATCAATCCAAAACTACTTACATTGCAACTAAGACCTAAATCTATAACTCTTGAAGGCTTGGTCTTCATGCAATCTTCAAGATGTAGCTTCATGAGCTTCATCTTTACAATCTTTGAATTTGAGTCTTTTATCTGCACATGCAAACAGAATTTTACTCTTATTTTCTCTCTCGAATTCTTGAAACAAAAATTGTTCAAGTTTTCATTCTGTTCTTAAGTGCTCAATTCAGAGGAAATTTTAGTCTCATGATGTCCAAGAGAAGAAGCATTACATTGGTAGAAAAAGGAGGTGAGTGAATCACCTGATATTGTGACTAAGAAATCAAAGAAGTTGGTTGATGAAGTAATTCAAACAATGGTGAACGATGTTATGGAGGAAGAAGTTGAAGAATAGGAGGAACAACCACTGATAAGGAACRATTCTAAAAAGCAAACAATGTTAAAAACCACCACCACAAAATCAACCACTCCCAAATCCACGACAAAATCAACCGCCACAAAAGCGGTAACTCCAAAAGCAACCACCAAAACTGTCAAAACCGCCACTACCAAAATCACTAAAACCACCACTCCCAAAAAAKCCAATCCCACAAAAACAATAGGATCCTACACCAAAACCGATGGAAGAATCCAAGCCGGAAAAGAAAGAGGAAGAGCTTGAGAAGCTGGAAGAGTCTGAACCAGAGAAGGAGTTGGAGCCAGTTGAGGAGTCAGAACCGATTGATCAGGAGGTGGAAGAAGAAGTTGAAAAGGAGAATGTTATTTGAGCAATGAGAAAGGAGATGAAGGCTAAGTAAGTGGCCTCAAAGAAACCGCCATCACAAGCGATTAAGGAAGTTTAGAAGGAGGTTGAGTAGGAAGTGATCAAAGCATCCACCAAAAAACAGCTAACCCAAACCTCCACAAAATCTAAAGTCACCACACCTAATACCACACCCAAACCARCAGAGAAGACAAATCAAAAGGATGGTGTTGTTGTGGAGGGGGAAAAGGATTGTGTTAAGGCTGTGGCAAGCAAGAGTGGACGAAGAAGGGTGTTGAGGCCTTAAAAGGTAAGGAGCMCTAGTAGAAAAAAAACAAATTTAAYGCAGTTGTAAAATGCTTATTTGCTGCATTYATACAACCCCAACAAATGCCAGAGCAGCAAATACCATTTTTCACATTTGCTGCAGTTTTTATTATGCAGCAAATAAGTTCGTTATTTGTTGCACTTGTATTAGTAAAATTCAGCAAATGGAAATGTTATTTGCTGCGTTTTATAGGTTCAAKTGCAGCAAATAATAATCTTATTTGATGCATTATACTGCGTTAACAGCAGCAAATAAGATCCGTTTTTGCTGCAAATTTTACAAGAACCGCAGCAAATTTAATTTCTTTTTAAAAAAAAGTAAAAAACCAATTGCAGACATGATTATTATAATTTTGCACTAAAAATTAATAAAAATTATAAATGAAATTTAAAAAGCAAGACGAAATTTMAGCAGAGTCTCCTTTATATATTCATTAATCTTAATCAATCCAAAAACATGTATGGATAGGAGTTACAAAATATATTCATACATAACCACATCCAAAATGAATCTCCAACTCCTCATAGTTATACCGAAAACAAAAAAAATTCACTATTATCATACAACTTCATACACATTCAAYTGTTTGTCGCATAAAAATAGATGAAAACCACTACTTCGTTCCGGTTGCTTATATAAAACAATTTGCCCATTTTTCACATATCTCATGAATCTCTTGATTGGTAAATGATCCATCGCTCGGTGAGTTATACAKCAAATAAAAAGTAGAAACACAATGAAATTGTCTACTTATAAAGCAATAAGAAAAAATTTCAACAAAAGTCAAGTAGTAAGATAAGCAACAAATAAGTATCAGTATAAGGCAAATGTATGCYCAATGTTATGCCCATTTCTTGGAGGATAGCAGACAAGTTTTCCTTCAAAGACCCTTGAAACTCCTCTCTCACCTGTGTCAATGACTTCTAACACATTGTGATTCATTTTACTTCCATATCAATCCCACAGACATTGATTATAAGCTGTGACTATTAAAGGGAAAGACCAAAAATCAGGTGAATCCAAATTGTCATGATGGCCAAGGACCATCCAAAGAAGCAAGATTATGCCTAATTGCTTATAGTTTTTAAACTTTTGTACTTCATATATATTCAAAAAACTATTAATAACCCATTAGTCATTCGACAAAATCKATCACAAAAATATGATTATTTGAAGGTCTACAATAGAGCTAACAATAAATGAACGCGTAGTTCTATACTTCCATCCACCACGGCATAACCTTGTCCTCCTTTGTCACTTCAACACACTAATCTGCCTCAAAAATCATGTGTTGTAYCATGTCGGACTGGAATAGTTCTTTTTTCTCCAAAATGACTGAGTCAAATACTTGAACACCCAAATCTGAGTACACACTTGATACGTGTCTAGGTAACATAGTTCATCAATTACCACAATAWTTGGCCCAATACATAAACACTAGCATAGTATTTCAACAATTTAATATCATAACACGAAGGTAAAGATTAGACTTACAAATGAGGATATTTTTCCACAGTAGCAAGTCTAATTTCTTTGAGTTGCTCATGTTCATTTGGTATGCACTGGTCTCCAATAGATACTACCACAAAATTCACCATTTCAAAAAAACATAGATTCCAAAATATTAATTAAAAACCCCACTATAACATTATAATAGAATCATATTAATATGAGCAATAACCCAAGTAATTTACATATTTAATTTACAATAATGATAATTAAATCAAAGTAAAAAAGGAAAAACATTGAAAACCTGAAGAAATGGTGAATTAAGGATGTTGTTGCGTTTTTCGTCGATTGAATCCAGGAAACCTTGTTGTACCTAAACCTGTTAATTAGCAATGAATCTGATTATTAATCTAATTGTATATTTTATAGTCGGTTATTGATTTAAATTACTAWGAATTGATTTATACACTTTATACTAAATGAAACTAAGTGTTTTTTAAAAACTAAAGAAGTAGATATAAAACTAAATTAATCTAATTGAATTAAAAAAATAATAGCAGGTATTCAGAATAAATTCAAATCTGAATTCGCATAAAAAAATTCAAAGCTTGAAAACAATACCAATTAGAAATTCAATCAAGTGAATGAAAATAGAAAAGCTTAAATCAAAATGGAATACCTAAGATAATCTGAATTTTGGTTGATCGAGAGGAGATGTGCGCTGGTTGTATGGTAATTCAACCTAGGGTTTTGACAGCGGTGGATTTGAGATGATGCGCAGCGTTGATTGGGAGAAGAGCTGCGAGTGCGGCGGTGGCTGGAGATGTGCGCGTGCTGTAGTGATTCGCTTGGAGATGATGCGCAAGCTGAGAGATGATGCGCAGGCTGGAGATGTTGGCTAGTTGTTGAGTTGTGGGTGGGCAGCGACGAGCTATAGTGTTGGATGAGAAGCGGTGACACACAACGAGCACCAGAGAGATKCAGTCGTGGTGGATGTGGTGATGTTTGAAGATGGAATAGAGGTTTGTTGTTGAGAAGCTTGTTTAGGTTTAGTGGGTGAAGTGTGAGTGGGTTTGTCATCTTTTTTGGTAAAGGGTGGTGGGGTAGGAGGGAGTTTTGAAATGAAAATGGAAAATGAAAAATGAAATGTTTCGACTGCCTTTTTATTTTGCTTGATATTATTTACTGCATTTTCTAATAAAACGCAGCAAATGACATTTTCTAACTTAATTGTTGTGGTGAAAAATACAAATGCAGCAAATAAGTGCCTCAAATTCATATTTAGGCCCAAAATGGTATTATTTGTTGCATTTAACTAAATATGCACCAAATTAAGCGTAGCTAATTTGTATTTTCTACTAGTGGACGTGATGCAGGAACTACAACAAGACTAGTCCCCTCCAGACAAGAAGAGGAAGTAGTCTACTCTAATTATTACTAAGGGTCCAAAGCCCAAGAAAAGTAAGTCTATCACTCCTACACTTCTATATGATTTGAAGGATAGATCTATTGTGGTTGGGTTCTCAATTGCTAAGAGTTGGGTAGAACAAAATTTTCTGCATGAAGTTAGGGATGCATTAGATTTTAGGAAATGGTATGTGTTATTTTCCAAAGAACTTTATGTTTTTATGCCTCTAGTCGAAGAATTCTTTGATTACCTGCATACTAAGGACGATGGGTCCTACTTTGCTTTTGTTATGGGTACTCCCATTAAGTTATCTGAGCGTAAATTAGCTGAAACACTCAAGGTTCCAACCAAGGGACTTGATGTTTACTCTCGGAAAATTGGTCCGCAATTAAGGGAGTCAYGRCAAATCAGATACATACAAGATTGTTCAATGCTCCATCGGATCCAAAGCAGGGGTACACCATTGGCCATTTGAAGGAGCCAATCATGAGGATATTTCATACAATAGCCTCAAAGATTGTGTTTCCTCGAGCACAAGGTCGAATGAGTGTACGGTTGTTGGATAGTGTTTTGATTTTCTGTCTTATTGAACACATTCCAATTAACCTCCGTGCTATGGTACTTGACACATGATTTGTTGTGTTTAGAAAACAAACCATGCTTTGCCCTATAGTGGATGGCTGACCCTGGTATTCCGAAATTGGAAAATTCCTATGGCACCATGTCTCATCTCACCAATAAGATTTATAGGTCAGAATGGTATGACTTATGCAGATGGTGTTTTAAGGATGAAGGATGAAGGAAAAAGTTCTACAGATTTTGTTGGGGCTAGTAAAGAATCCGTTCAAGCCACATATTCTTTGGTGAAGCAATTGAGTGATCAGAATCAGATGATGCAGAGCATGATAAACAGTGTGACCCTACTATTCTCTGCACTTCAGGAATCCTACGARAGAGTTGAGACTCGTCTTGGGATTCAAGGACCACAAGATCCTRAAGAACACGAGCACTCATCTGAAGTTGCTGATGAACTGGTTTCAAAAGGGWACGAAGAGGAGGAAGAGGAGGACAATGATGAGGATGCTTCATAACATGTTGAGGAAGAAGAGGAAGCTGATGGGACTGAAAATGACTTTGGAGCAGAATAATTCTCCTTTATTCTCTTATCCTCTTTTTCTGTTAACCCCTCTCATTTCATGAACTCTATATCTGGTTTCCCCTTCCCAAATTACAAAAGCATTATTCCTATGTAATTTACTTTTCTATTGGTCTGTAATAACWTATTAATTAGGACTTKTAGCTTTTTGTACTTTTCCAAGAACCATTGGTAGCATCAGCATCCCTAGAATGCTGTTTGAGCTACCTGATTTAGCTTGAACTCAATATAATTAGTGTTTCAACTACTAGTTGTGTTCTGTTTTTTGTTTTTTTTCTTTTGTTCCTTTATTATTTTAATGATGACTAAAGGAAGAAGCAGGTGAACTTCTGATCTCTTCCACCTATCTCAGGGGGAAGCAGGTCACATGAGTTGTCATATGTGTGTGTTACAGCAACTAGAGCAAGGTTGAAAACTTGCTAGAGGTGAAAGACCATTCTCGCCTAGAAGTAAGTGTATTCAAAGTACTTTACTTATGTTCATCCTAAAGGCTTGGAAACAAGTCTGAACTAACATATGTTCTTATTGCGAATACATGTTTAAGTCTAAGAGCTCTGAGTCTCATTAGTATCTGCCTGAGGTACTTGGTAAAACTCTTTCTTAAACTGTGGTCAGTTAGGTGTGAACAGATGTACTTGTGAATTATGTTTATTCTGCCGGAACGGTATGAGACCAGTCCCTTGGGTTCTTAAGAACTCAAATAATGAACGAGTTCCCAAAACATAATGATGTTATTTGCTATCATCAAAAAGGGGGAATTTATTGAGTTTCTACCTTGAGTTTTGAATGATCACAAACCACACTAAACTAGATATGTTTACATGTTTCTGTTTGCATGTGCAGGTACAACGTTACAAGTTATAAATATGCAAAGACAAAGCTCGTGAAGCCATGTCTTGAAGATTGCATGAAGACCAAGTATACAAGAGAAATAGTTTAAGCTCTTAGATATAATGTAAGTAGTATTTGGATTGTTTAAATGCACTATAAAGGTTAAGTTAGAGAGATGAGTTAGTTGAATATAATAAGTAACTTTGGTTACTCATTATATACAACTACAAGTAACCTGAGTTGACTGGAACAGTGTGGGAACAGTTCCAAACCAGTCCTATCAAGTTTACTTCTTAACATCCGTATTTTTGGAAAGTTTATTTTCGCGTAAAAATGATTTTGAAAATACACGGATGGCTAGGGTTATGTACAAGGAAGATATCTTATGTATGGCAAGTATGTCATGGTATATTGTAGTGTTTTTATTTAGTAACAAATAAAATCAGTTGAGTACGTTTTCTATGGATTATTACCATTATCCCAAGGAAAATATTCTCACACAATATTCTATAACATCCAAGCCAAAGGCTTATTTAAAATTGATTGCTCGTACTGAAACCCTAACACTTTTGCACGAGCCAATTTGATAAGATCTAAATTGTAAAAGTTCTCTCTCTCAAAAAGCTTAATCTAGCATTGATCCAATACTACACTAAGGATTAAAATTACTCTCATTCTAACCATTAAGGTTAGTTGTAATTGAGAGATAAAGAGTTGTCATTTAAGCCGATTGTGAGTTCAGTTTGCTGCGGAGTTTGATCAGGGATCAAGTTCATTTGAATCACCATAGTTGGTGATTGAGTCGAACTTCCATAGGTGGAAGTTGGGGGATCTTTTTTGCATAGGTGCATAATTAGATCGAGTGTATTCTTATTTTATTCTGAGTTTATTAATAAAAGAGTGAGTGAGAAGAGGACGTAGACTTATTAGAAGTCGAACCTCGTTAAATCTTTGTGTTGTTTATCTCTCGCATTTATTATTCCGCTGCATAAGGACTTGTTCTCAACTGGTCTCAATCAACCAAAAAAATTACAACACTTATTAATTCACCCCTCCCCCCCTCCTGAGTATAACTTGTACTTTCAGTAATGCTAGAGAGAATGCACAATTGAACATTTGTTTTAAAAGTTACAAATATCAAGCTTCTCACCCCTCTAATCAAATTTTGAGTGATATTCATAAGGGGATTCAAACTAGATGATCTGTTTATCAAAACTTTTGTGCATTCTTCTCATTCTTGTCTAGTATAGAACCAACAGACTATAAAATGGCGCTGTCTGATCCTAATTGGGTATTGGCTATGCAAGATGAGTTAAACCAATTCCAAAAGCACAGTTTTTGGCATCTTGAGTCTAGAAAAAAARGAAGAACTGTAATTGGTACTCGATGGGTATTCAAAAACAAATTGGATGATTAGGTACTATAGTTTGGATTCAAGCTAGGCTTGTTGTGCAAGGTTACAATCAGCAAGAGGGAATTGATTATGATGTGACCTTTTCACCAGTTGCAAGTCTTGAAGCCATAAGAATATTGATTGCTTTCGCTGCTCACATGAATTTTAAACTGTTTTAGATGGATGTGATGATAGCCTTTCTTAATGGCCACTTTAAAGAAGATGTGTATAGGGAGCAACCTCCAGTATTTAAGTATGCACTCTTCCCAAACCATGYGTATCAGTTAGACAAGGCTTTGTATGGTCTCGAGCAAGCTCCAAGAGCTTGGTAAGAAATATTGTCAAACTTTTTGATGGAAAATGGTTACAATAGGGGAGCAGTGGACAAGACCATGTTCATTAAGACAAAGGGCACTTACTTGCTAGTTGTACATATTTATGTTGATGAGATATTATTTCGAGCAACTAATCAGATGATAAGTAATGAGTTTGCTGATCTTATGTAGAGTAAATTCGAGATGAGCATAATGGGAGAACTTGGGTTCTTCCTAGGGATGCAGATCAAGAAAACACATGATGGGATAATGATTCATCAGCAGAAGTACCTGAAGGAGCTACTAAAGAAGTATGGAATGCAAAATAATAAGGCATATGACACACTTATTCCTACTTCTACTAAGATGGATGCATATGAAAGAGGAACARCTGTGGATACAACACTATCTAGAGGTATGATAGGCACACTTTTGTATCTTACAAATTACAGACTTGATATCATGTTCTCAGTGGGATTGTGTGCACGATTCCAGAGTAACCCCAAAGAGTCACATATAGAAGCTGTAAGAAGAATTCTCAAGTACTTGGTTGCAACAAATGATCTGTACTTGTGGTACCCCAAAGGCAATACAGTTGAACTGGTCGGGTACACATATGCAAGCTACGTAGGATTCCTAGTTGATAGAAAAAACACTTTAGATATGGCACACTTCTTGGGAACATGTTTGATCTCACGGGATTCAAAGAAGTAAAATACAGTTGCTTTGTCCACAACAAAAGCTTAATTTATAGCCCATTTTTGTAGTAGTGGAGGTTATATCTTTCAGCGTCAGACGATTCCATCGCTAGCATGTTAACTCAAGAAAATGAGCATGAACATGAGCAAGCAATCTTCTACCAAAGTAAGATTTTGCAAGACGTTGAAACTAGGCATTCCAACGCCGAGAAATGGTGCTTGAGTTTATATGTTCCTTCCATCAAGTTTCATCATTACTTCATGGCTTTTTCCATTGAAGTTATATCACCCAACGATGTGTTGAAGCATCTTTTGAATMATCCCATTGTCAGAGGAAGGTTGTGTAAGTGAAGTATATCTTTATCTTATTTTAAGCTGAAGTATGTCCCCCGAAAGGCTGTCAAAGGTCAGGCACTAGAAAATTTTCTGGCAGATCATCCCCTCAATGATAGTGTTGAGGTTCAAGAGGAGGAACATTGACAATTGTTTGTTTATGAGTCTAGACGAATCAATTCAACGGGGGTTGGGATAGTGATGATGTCACCAAAAGGTGTGAAGAGAAAAATGACAGTAACTTTCTCTGATCGATGCACAAATAACAAGGCAGATTTCGAAGCACTAGTTATAGGTCTTAAGACTTTGAAGGATATGGGTGTCACTAAGGTACGAGATTTTAGAGATTTTCAATGGGTTGTATCACAAATTAGTAGAGAATATAGAGGAACCTCCCCTATGGCTCTGGCGATCAATACAACTTTGAAAAATTAATCTCCTTGTTTGAACATTATGATGTCTCTTATATCCCAACGGAAGAGAATCAACAAACTGTCTAATTAGCTCAACGGGCTTCATCTAAAGACCCTGGTGGTTTTGATGACGGTGTTATACACGCTAATAACTTCAAATTAAAACCCTTAGAGGAAGTCACTCGAGATGAAGTAAATAAAGTTAGTATTCTTGAGTGTGAGGCAAACTGGCGTCAAGTAATGAAGGAGTATTTAAAGGATCCCTCTGGCAAGAAAGTTCCTACCAAGGTGCGGTTATCAGCTACAAAATTTTTCCTTCTATGAAATAAGCTTTATCGAAAGGATACACAAAGACTCTTTCTTATATGTGTGAACACTAAGAAAGTGCTGACTATCGTGGTAGAAGTCCATCGTAGAATGGGGTTTTTTTGGCCTTCAATCAAAGGGAGGCCAAAGGTTGGAAACAATGTTAGAGATTTGAACCAATAAGCAGAGTTTTAGTAATTGAGCTACATCCAATAATCAAGCCCTAGCCTATTTAGGGTTGGGCCATTGACGCCATTGGAGCAATAAAACCACCTTCATCTGGACACCATGAGTATATCTTGATAGCTACCAATTCCTTTACTAAGTGGATTGAGGKTTAAGCCTTTAAGAAGCTTAATGCAAGGGTAGTTAATCTGTTTCTTGAAGATAAAATCTTTACAAGGTTTGAAATTCCAGAAWCTATTATTGTTGATCAAGCGTCGATRTTCATAGGAGCAGAGTTTGATGAACAACCAACAATACATCCTAAGGCATAAGGAGAACAAACAMCAAGGCCAGAAACCAAGCTATTACATCATAGCTTCCTAAACCAACTAACATCTCGTTTAGAGACTCCTTGGCATAATATAGTTAACTCTTTGTAAAACATCAAATCTAAGACTCTGAAAAGCATGAGTAACATTATGAAACTTTTGATCCCACACTAGCACATTCCTCATCTGCCAAGTCAAGCAAATAGCAACCTGCACAATACCATAGTAAATCTTATTCCTGAAGTTCGACCATAGCTATTGCCTAGCAATAAACCTCATATGCCTGAGATAATGCAAAGGCCAGCTAGCCACACCAAGCCAACCAAAGATATTCTGGAAAAGAGAAATCAAAATTGGACAAGAAGCAAACAGGTGATCAACACTGTTTGACCTTGCTGACAAAGAACACAATCCTCATTGGATTGTATCCCAATTTTTTACAAATTGACCTTGGTATTTAATTTGTCATGAAACACCAACCGACARGTATACCTATGTCTAGGAATAGACAGTTTCTTCCAAACCCATTTATCCCAAACAACATGCTGATAGAAATCTGTAACATACTATAAACCTTCTACACTAAGTACTTCGACATATGTTAAATCTCATTCATAATATTTTTATGCAGAAACAGTTATTTGACTTCACCAATTTTCTTCAAATACCAACAAGAGTCAATAGGAGGACAATAGTGCATCCAACTSTRATTCRTCATATGGATAGAATGGATCCATTTGATCTATTGATTATCTTGCTTGTGAGTAATAGCCCATACATACCTTCCTATATTTGTCATATTCCACAAGTACAGACTTAATCCCATTTGATATTCCCAAGCTTAGAAGAAAACAAAACTCCATTCTAGAGAAAAGCCCTACAAACTCGCTCAATTCTTGCTAAGACAGATCTAAGAAGCATAAACACCTGAGCATAATATAAGTGGATACGTGTAGACACCTAAATGTGTCTCCCCAAATGAGTAATCGATGATGAAACATACCACATGTCGCGATCGATTTGAATTCGAAAAGACGCAATTGAACTCGTAAAGAGGCTCGAAATATGTGAAGTCACGCTCGAAATTATGAGTCAAAGGTCAAATAAGAGGCTAAAATATTTCCTTTCGTTTATTTTATTTATTATCTATTTTCTTTTTAACTTTAGGAATTTTTTGAAATAATTTATACTGGTGATATTCATGATTTTCACTTTTCATTGCATTCTTCTCATTTTTCTGAGTTCACCAGTWTTTTTAAATTATTTTTCTGATTTTTCTATGATTTTCTATGAATTTTGCAATATTTACAAAATATCAAAATACGCAGAAAATACGTAAATAATCAGAAAATACCAAAAAATACGTGGAATGTTCTAGAATCTCCTTGAAATATACTTTCTTGCAGAAGGGGACGTCTAGAATAATCCACAATCTCAGAAGATCGAGATGTTTGGCAAAAATTTATTCCGAATCAGAATATTCTTGATTTTTTTGGGAAAAACTAGAAGCGTATATACGCAGGGACCTGCGTATATACGCTCCTAGAAGCGTATATACGCAGGGACGAGCATATATACGCTSCCACGAGSGTATATACGCTCCTCCCCTGCGTGTATACGCTCACTTTTTCCTCTTCGTGCCTATAAATACCCTTTGCCTCACGATTTTTTGGGGACTTCTTTTACGACCTAAGCACGCACGACCAAGTTTCGTATACGTGTCTACATTCTCTCTCTCACATTCTCAAATTTTTCCACAAATACATAAACAAATACGAKTTTTTGCGTCTTTTTGATACACGTTGACAAGCGAGAACGAGGTATAATTCTGAGATTACTCACCCACAACTCTCTTTCGTATTMTTTTAACTTGACTAATTATTATTATGAGTTTTAATTCAATCAACACAATGTAGAAACTCACTTTTTAATTGATTCATGTAAATACATAGGGTTAATGTTTCATTTTCATTCATTTTATTGTTCCTTTTATTTCCATTGTATTTTTATTGTTGCTAGTCATTACTAACGTCCTCTTTGTGTTTTGTAYAGCCATTTTTGACGAATCGTTTTATTCAATTTAAACTAACAATAATTTAATTGCAGTGACAAGGTGAGGATGGCGTACATATATTGTATATAGTTTTTCATATTTATGTATTTTTCATGGTGCAAGTGTCCATATTGTATATATATATTCAACCACCTTTTATTTGCTTAAACAAGACCAGAATTCAATTGCTTATCACATTAAAGTCAGATTAATCATGGACGACCGGTTTTCTAGGCACCTTGTTAATATTGACTAACAACAAAGCGATCGCCTTATCCATTGTAGAAGTCTTTGTTTGTATATAATAGCAACCCACTTAGTAATCTTTAGGGTTAGTGCGCTAAAGATTTCAAATTTGCTAAGATGTGGTGCATCCAATAATCGTGTTTAATGGAATTACAATGAGACCGAGTAGAGGCCGCTACATGCGGGCGGATTGGGTTACTGATTCAATCCATACCATGTCCCCGAACCCACGACTGGTTACTGGATCGGACCGTGGGGCCATTGTTTTGGCACCAACGTTTCAGGCGTCCGTGAATAACCTTTTCAGGCACGGTGGCGACTCCCCTACTCGACAACACTCCCCCAACGCACTCACGTGCGGGTTCTGTGGCTCAAGCCCACAAGCTCACAACATACATCACTACACATCGATGTAGGCCCAAGCCCCCCGCAGGGGTTGGCCTACGGTCTACAATACTCATAAGGACAAACTTCGCCAACTGAATCCTGCCAATAAAAGAAATATGTCTAGTGCTCCATATTCAGATTTTGGTTGTCATCTAATCAATCAAAACATCACATTGCTTAGCAGAGAGTTTCGTGGAAMAAATATGAACACCCAAGTATCTAAAAGGCAATTGACCTAACTTAAAACCGGTGCATTCCAAAATATCATCAACACAGGACTGATCCATACAGCAATGATACACTTATGTCTTGGCATTGTTAGCTTGGAGACCAAAGGCCTAATATAAATTATGAAAAGCATCAAGCAATATTTTCACTAAAACCACGTGACCATGTGAGCATAAAATCAGATCATCAGCAAAGTAGAGGTGGGACAGCCCAATGCCGTTACATCTTGGATGGAATTTGAAAGAAGAATTCTGAACTTTCCAAGTTTAGTAACCTTGTTAGATATTCCATACAAATGACAAAGAGGACATGTGAAAGAGGGTCACCTTGCCTCAAACGCCTACCTGATTTGAAAAAAACAATTTGGCATCTCATTAATGACAAGGGAAAACATTGGGGAAGTCACACAAGTCATAACATGCCTCACAAAGAGGTTAGAAAAACCCAGCAACAAGAGCATTTGTTGCTTAAGATAGGGTGATCCCATTTCTCCTTTCCTATTTGCTATAGGAATGGAATATTTGTCTAGGTGTTTTGCTGAGCTGTAGATTGATCCTAACTTCAATTAACACCCAAAATGTGAGAAGTTGAATCTCACTCATCTCATGTTAGCGGATGATTTACTGTTGCTGGCTAGGGCTGATGCTCTCTCCSTTGCTCTTCTTTTTKAGGCATTTACCAAATTTTCTAAAGCTTCTGGCCTCTCTACCAATTTAGATGAAATAGAGGTCTACTTTGGGGGAGTTTCTCTTTTTGAACAAGACATTTTTCAAGATTTGCTTGGCATTTCTAAGGGTTCTATCCCTTTCAAATATCTAGGGGGTACCTTTATCCTTTAAAAAGCTTACTATTTCCCAATGTTAGCCTTTAGTTGATAAAGTAAACTCTAGAATTCAGACTTGGGCTGCAAAAATTCTCTCCAGTGCAGGTAGATTGTAGTTGATCAAAGGTGTGCCTTTTGAAATTCAAACATACTAGTCCCAAATTTTTATAATTCCAAAGAAATTTGTTCGAGACACGGAGGMTAGATTTAGAGTTTTCCTATAGACAGGTTCTGTGGCTAGTAGTAGGAAGGCTCTTGTTTCTTTGGAACAGTTTTGTGCTCCTAAGAAATGTGGAGGTTGTAATATTATTGCCCTCTCTGATTAGAATAGAGTTGTAGTCACTAGAATTCTTTGGGATTTGGCTCATAAGGTTGACAGCCTTTGGGTCAAATGGATTCATGTCTATTATTTCAAAAAGAAGGATCTTTGGACTGGCACTATTCCTTCTACTTGTTGTTAGATGTTGAAGAAAACCTTGAAATGTAGGGCTATTTTTGATTCAGTGGGGGGTTGGCAGAGCATTGAGAAGAATGGTAAAATGTCTATTCAGGAATTGTATAAGCTTCTCTAACCTGCTACTAGTCCTCCTGGTTAGCAGAGGTTGGTTTACTATAATAAAGCTACTTCTAAGAACCTCTTTATTCTTTGGCTAGCAGTTAAGAACATATTATTACCTACTAAGGATAGGCTACTATAATGGGGGATTCTTAATGATGATTCTTGTGTGTTCTGTAGCCAAGCTGAGGCTGTGCAACATCTCTTTTTCTTATGCCCTTATAGTTCTGGCCTGTGGCATCTTGTTGTGTCTAACTTTCACTTGGATCTCCCAAAAGGTTTCACTTAATTGGTGCTTACTGATCAGAAATGTGCTAGCAAGTCTACTAAGAAAGCAATTGTAATTGCTATGTTATTTGCGGAAGGAGTGTACCAGGTTTGGCTGCAGAGGAATGAATAGGTTTTTAATCACAAAGCTAAGCCACCTTCCTAAGTTTTAGAGATGTTGTCTATTTAGTAGCTTCTAGATGTAATGYGTTTATTAGGTATTTGCTTGTTTATTGATCTTTAGCGTTCTCTTTTACATCTTATGCTTTAGCTTGAGCTTGAGTTTGTCCATAGCCTTGCTTTCTTGCTTTTGTTAGATTGGTGGATCTTGATGTTTATTTCTCCCAACCCTTCCTAGAAGGTGGGGGATATTGAAACGTAGGCTCGGTTTATAATTCGCTTTTGGTAATAAAATTCCTTTTATTTGCCAAAAAGAAAGCATTTGTTTAAAGGAAAGAACAACCAATAGTGTCATAGGCATTCCTTAAAACAAGTTTGATTAAGCAACTTGGTCTAGCTGACTTCCTGCCATAAAACTTCACCAAGTCTTGGCACACCATTATATTATGTACAATGTATCTACTAAAGACATAGGCTCCCTAATTCTCATTGATAATTGAGGGCAACACTTTTCTCAGCCTGCAACTCAAGATATTAGTTATGCATTTATAAACAGTATTGCAGCATGAGATAGGTCTGAATTCAGTCACATGTTTAGGGCAATTTGTCTTTGGAATTAAAGAGACAAAGCTATGATTAACCTCTTTCAATAACTTCCCAGACATAAAAAAAGGAACACATAACCTCAGTGACCAAGGGACCTACAATATACCAATGGTCCTTAAAAAAAATGGGAATAAAATCCATCAGGCCCAAGGCTCTTTTCACCTGCAATAGAGAAAATAGTAGACTTCACCTCTTTTGCAGTCACATTTCCAATTAGCATAGCCTTATGTTCCTCTAAAACCAAAGGGCTAGAGCCCACTATAGAGGCTTCCATTGAATCCCTAGACACATCAAACTYATCCACAAAGATGTATAGTATTGTAAAAATGCATCTGCAATAGCTTGATGCATGTTATGTACAACCCCTTAGATATCTTGGATAGCAAAAACATTATTTTGGAACCTCAGCCGTTTAATACTTTTGGGAAAAAGATTGGAGTTCTCATCACCATGTGACAAGAAACCAACAAATCTTAGCTTTCTGTATATGAAATTGAAATTAATTCTGTTGAGCAGCTTTATAATTACAAACAACAACTTGTTCCTGCACAATAACATTCTCATCAAAGGGACAAGCCTGTAATTCCTGTTGAGCATGTTTCATTTCTTGCAGGGCATTATTGCAGACAACTTGAATGTTAGACAAGCAAATTTGGTTTAAACTTTTTAATTCTTGCTTGAATACTTTGAGTTTCTTAACGAACTGAAACATTAGTGAACCCTGGATAGGGGTCTGCCACCATTGCATCAGTTTGAGTTTAAACTCGGGAAATGAGGAACACATCCGAAAATACTTAAAAGGCTTCTTCCCAATAAAAGAGCTAGCCAAGTTTAAAAGAGTAGGGCTATGATCAGAGATGTCGTCACTCAAGAAAATGGCACAAGACTTATCAAAGCATTGGACCTAATAACCATTCACCATTGCCATATTAAGCTTACAATAAACTCTGTGGCTAGCATCCTGCTTGTTGCACCATGTAAAATAATGACTAGAAGAGGTAAGGTCCTTAAAGCCACATCATTGAACACATTTCCTCACATCAACCATGCTTKAAGATCTAACAGGATTTCCCATTATTTCCTTAGCATGGAGCACACATTGTAATCTCCTATGACTAACCAAGGACCCTTTATTCTGCTTCAAATCACCATTAAAGCATTCCATAAATCTTTTCTCAGAGGCTTATCATTTTGAGCATACACACATGAACAAAAAAACAATCTGACGGTCCGTTAGCTAGGTTGAATCACCATATGAATCAACTGTTTAGTCATTATAACAATACTAGCCATAAAGGATAAAGGATTCCAGGCAATAACCAATCTACCTGAACCACATAATTGCATATTAGTGGTAAAACACCAACCAGAAAACAATCTTACTTAAAGTCAGCCCATAAACTTAGGCATCACTTTTGTTTCTGAGAGACAAATTAGACCAGCATAATGCTTATGAATAAAGGACTTCACTGTAGATTGCTTAGCAAACCTATTCATGCCTCTCACATTCCAATATAATTTATGAAAGTACAGATTATACTAAAGATGAGGGGTGAATTGAATATTATATGAGTGTTGTAAATTTTCCGATTATCAAAGACCAATTAAGAACCATTCCTTAAGCAGCAGAAAGTAAACGCAAGAAACAAACACCAGAACTTAACGTGGTTCGACTTCTAATAAGTCTACTTCCTCCACTCACTCACTCTTTCATTAATGGCCTTAGAATAACAAAAGAATACAATTAATCTGGATATGCACCTATGCACAAACAGATCCCCAACATCCACCTATGGAAGTTCTACCCAATCACCAACTATGATGATTCCAATGAACTTAATCCCTGACCACGTTTCCTAGCAAATTAAACTCACAATCTCCTCAATTAACAACACTTTGTCTCTCAATTACAGAATAGCCTTTATGCTTAGAATGAGAGTAAATTAAAACCTAAGTGTAGTATTGGATTAATGCTAGGTCTTGCTTAGAGAGAGAGCTTTTGCAGTTTCATTACTCGAAAAACGCTCGTGCAAAAGTGTTAGGGTTTGTGTGCTTGTTAGTCCTCTTAAGTAAGCCTTGGTGAGTATATTGTAGGAGATCATGAGGATATATTTTCCTTGTAAATAAAATAAATATTTCATAGAAAATATATCCACTGATTTTATTTCCAATCAAATAAAATCAGTTATGAACTCAACAATATACTTACCATACTTAAAAGAACTTTCTTACACAATAACCCTACMATTCGTTTATTTTCAAAATCAATTTTACGTGGAAATAAACGTTCTAAAATACGAATGTTAAGAAGTAAGCTTGAGAGGGCTGGTCTGGAACTGTTCCCAAACTGTCCCAGTCAACTTAATTTACTTGAAGTTGTATATAATAAACAACCGAGATTACTTATTACATCCAACTAGTTCAACCCTCTAAATTTGACCTTTATAATGCATTCAACAATCCAAATACTACTTACATTGCAACTAAGACCTAAAACTATGTCTTTCAAAACCTTGGTCTTCATGCAATCTTCAAGACTTAGCTTTATGAGCTTCGTCTTTACAAACTTTACYTGCTTTCCCCCTTTTGGCATCATCAAAATTATCAAGGAACAAATAAATTAACAAAAATAGAAAAACAACCAATAGTGGAAACTACTAATTATATTAGAGTTTAAGTTAAATTAGGCAGCTCAAAAAGCATTTTAGGGATGCTGATGCTACCAATTGTTCCTGCAACAGTAGCAAATGTAATAGTGCTACTTAAATAGTTATTACAGACGAGTAGGAAACCAAATTACATAGAGTAATGTTTTGTAATTTGGGAGAAGGGATACTAGTGATAGAGTTTGCGGTTAGCAGCAATATAGAATAAAAAAAGAGGCAATTTAATCAGCTCYAGAGTCATTTCCAATATCATCATCTTCATCCTCTGCCTCGAGGTCCTATGAACCAGCTTCTTCTTCCTCCAATTCCTCTTCTTCTTCATTCCCTTCAGAAACCAGATCTTCATCCTCCTCAGCAGCTTAAGAAGACTCCTTCTTCTCTGTAGAATGCTCCTGATCTAGTATGCTAGCTTGGTCAAGGCGAACCTCAACTCTCCTATAGGATTCTTGAAGGGCCAAACAAATTGAGTAACACTATTGATCATGGACTGCATCAATGTGTTATGGTCACTCAACTACTTCACCAAGGCATAGGTTGCATGAACTGATTCTAAACTGGTCCCTACACCTGCTGCATTCCGCTTAACATCATCTTTCATCTTCAATATGCCACCTACATAGCTCGTACCTTTGTGACCTAATCTTATTGGTGAGTTAAGAATTTTTTTTATAATCTCCCACCATAGGTATTTTCCAATTATTAAACACCAAGGTCAGCCAGCCACCAAAAGGCAGAGCATGTTTTGCTTTCTCAACACAACAAATCACGTGTCCAAGAACCAWAGCAGGGATATTGACATGAATGTGTTCCATGAGACAGTAAATGAGAACACTATCCATCAAACATACACACATACGGCCTTGTGCTCTAGGAAACACAATTTTTGAGGCTATTGTATGAAATATCCTCACAATTGGTTCCCATAAATGGTCGATCGTGTACCCCTGCTTAGGGTCAGGTGGACCATTGAACAACCGGTTCTGGATCTGTTCTGTTGTGACTCCTTTAACATTTGCCCAGTTTTCACGAGAGTACACATCAAGTCCCTTAATTGGAACTTTAAGAATTTTAGCCAATTTCTTCTCAGACARATTAATAGGAGTTTTCTGAACAAAGGTAAAATAGGACCCACCGTCCTTAGTGTGCAGGTGAGCATAAAATTCTTCAACCAAAGGCATAAAGACATCCAATTCTTTAGCAAACAACATAGACCATTTCTGAAAAAAGCTAGGGCATCTCTAATTTCATGCAAAAACTTCTATTTTACCCAAATTTTAGCAATCGAGAAGCCAACCAATAATTGTCTATCAAAACGATCATACAAAGGTTGAGGACTGATWGACTTACTTTTCTTAGGCTTTGGGCCCTCAACTATGGTCAGTGCATATTGCTTCCACTTTTTGTCCGTTGGGGACTGGTCTGGTTCTGGTTCTATCATCACTTCYTTGCCCTTGGAAGCTTCAGACCCTTCCCCGCAACCGTCTTCACTCTTAYAGCCTCAGCAGTAGCCTGATCCTCTGAACCCAAACTCACATTAACTTCCCCCTCAGCAGCATCACCCTCCTTTTCCTTCCTTTTCTCCACTGGTTTGGCAGTTGTCTTGGGTGTAGGGGTTTTAGGTTTAGTGGTGGTTTTAGTAGGCTATTTTGTGGTGGTGGGTTTGGTTACCGCCTTCACAACTTCCTTCTGAACCATTTTAATCGCCTTGGTTAGCGGTTTCTTTGAGGCTACCCTTTTGGCTTTTATCTCTTTCCTCATCCCATCAATCACATTCTCTTTTTCAACTTCCTCTTCCCCCTCTTGATCAATCGGTTGACTCTACAACCGGTTCAGACCCTTTTTCTTCAACCTCTTCTTTCTTCTCCGATTCATCTGTCTTAGAATCCTCCATAGGTTCTAGTGTAGGATCCTTTTGTTTAGGTGAGATAGGCTTTTAGGGAGTGGTGGTTTTGTGAGTTTTGGACTTGGGGTTTTGACAATTTTGGTGGTTGCTTTGGGAGTTTCGGTTTTTGTGGTGGTGGATTTTGTGGTGGATTTGGGAGTGGTTGTTTTGGTGATGGCGACTTTCATTGAATTTCTCCTAATTAAAGGTACCTCCTCTTCATCCTCAACTTCTTCTCCGAGAAACTCCTTCAAAATTGATATAATTACCTTCTCAACCTCCTTGTTTGAAGTTTTGATCTCGATTTTTGGAGACTCGGTCACTTCCTTCACGACTAACCTAGTGCTTCTTCTCTTAGACATGATGAGACTAAATCTTGACTCTGATTCGAACAAATAAAAACAAAACAAAAAGCTCGAGCAATTTGTGTCTTGATAATTCAGTGAGAAAAGAAACACAGAATATGAGATTGGAAATTTGCAAGAAAGAAAAATGGAAAGTGTTTGATAAAAAAAAAGAAAAAATTATTTAATCACATGAAAAATATATATACCAATGCAAGATTGAAAAGCAACGGATATTTCGCAATAAATTTGAACAATTATTCGTTCTTACAAGTGGCAGTTGCCATAATTACAGTCGACTTTGCAATTTATTCCAAAATTTAAATTTGGTTGAAATTAGAATAAAATAATCAGAATTTAACCGCCTCAAGAAATTGGTTCCCAAGTGGTCTACCACTAGTCTGTGCAAACATACCCTTTTTAAGACTTATGCCAATGTACTTTGAGTACTTAATTGATCAATTCAACATCATATAAAAACTTTGTAAGCCCTAAAAAGAAGAAAGAAAAAGAAAACAAAACGAGAAATACAAGAAGACAAGATATATATATATATATATATATATATATATATATATATATATATATATACAAAGAAGACATCATTTGACTAGCCAAAGGGGGCAAGTCAAGACCTAAGAGCTCATTGTCTAA
>SNQN01000614.1:122244-133789 GCA_008642245.1 Bassia scoparia
AACTAATAAACTTATTAATATTATTGTAATTTTATACTCCGTAATTATAATCTGATTTAACCTTTTCTGTGTATAGCACCTTTATTTTATTTTTTTATATATCATTACCTTTATAGTATACAAGGTAAGAAATGTACACGTATGTGTGCATACTTTTTAAAGATAATATATCAAGAGTTGCGAGATGGGATTTTAGATCTAGAAGTCATTAATTTGTTAGTTATTTCCCCTTTTTATTTTATTGTTTTTATATTTAGTTTTTTTTATTTTTTTTGGATAAGATATATTTTTTATTATTGATTTTAGATTTAGATACCATTAAGTTGTTAGATATTTCCGTTTTTATTTTACTTATATTTAGTTATTTAATATATCTTTTTAATTTTTTGAATTGGATAAGATATATTCTTTTTATTTACTTTTTTTATATTTAGTTAATTTATTTTTTAATTTTTTAATGATATCCTCTAGGGAAAAAAGGTCAGTGCAAAATTTATCGACCAAAGGGTGTTTCCTCCAAATAGTAAATGCACAAAATATTAGAAATCGGAGAGAGTATTGATTTTTCGTAAAACACTATGTTGCTCAACTTACAAATGTGTATGTGCCCAAATTGAAGAGTTAAAAGTATTAGAGGTGATGATAGTGTACCGACAACGATTTTATTTTACAGAGAAAGTTCTGCTAGTTATACTTATAGGTCACCACAACTTATGAATGGGATTGAAGCTCTTGAAGGAGATATCAAGCACGCTTCAAAATCACTTTGAGCTATGTGAGACGTAACTATCACCTTGAAAATTGTTGGAGTAATACCCTCCAAAGATATGCTTCAAAGAATAATACTTGTCCCACTGTGACAAATTGGCAAACTTCCTTCATGTTTATTAAGGAGTATTCACTTTTTAGCATTTGAGACTTSTGCTAGGGGGATTGTGGTGTATCCCGCGCTCGCGCCGCCGCTGTCATCTGGCCCGAATCGAGCTCGTGACACGTGCGCGGGTGCGGCCCGTTTTCTACTCGGGCTATTTTTTTGGCCAACTGAATATTAATTGGTTTGTAACATTTAAATTGGAATTTCTTCCGTTACAAACACTATTACAGAGATATTCTTGCCTCTTTTCTTGCCAAGAATATTGCACTCATTAAAGTATTGATCTTCATCCTTCCTACTATATAATTTTGAGCCTTTGTTGTTTCATTCATACACAGAAAATCCCTTATTCATTCTCTCTCAAAAATTGCAAACARATTATCATCATCTTCCTCTGTTTCCGGGCATTGTTCGATCAAGTTCTCAATTCAGTTTTTTTGCGRTACACCATCAAACCGGAGTCGTGTAATCCTGGGAGTCAAATATCGTGAGGCGGTGTGTACAAGTACGGGGCAAATTTGACTTTAGGACAGTGATTCCGATCACGCCACGACAAATCAAATAAGTTTGTTCATTATATTGCTAGCCTAATTTACAACATTCTAAAGTCGATTCATACTGTTAATATGGCTAGTATTCATATGGCTGTTCCACTTAGCAATCCTTTGATTCCTTATATGTCTAATATGGATCCGTTTGATGGGAAAAACTATAAGATGTGGTCTGATAAAATAGAGTTCTTCTTAGGACAGATTGTAGTCGATTATGTCCTTACTGTTGATGTTGCTCCAACTTATTCCATTAGGGACTTTGATAAGGATAATAAGACTTGTCGTGGGATGTTGTTGCACTATATGACTAGACCTKTATATCTGATYTATAGTAATTATAAGAGTGCTAAAGAAATTTGGGATGCCTTGAAACTCAAATATGGTACTGATGACTATGGGACTAAGAAATATGCTTGTAGTTGTTGGTTAAGCTTTAAAATGACTGATGATGAATCTGTTCTAGATCAAGTGCATGAGTATGAGACTTTATGTGCTAATACTATTGCTGAGGGTATGAAGATTTGTGAGACTTTTCAAGCAAACTGCCTTCTTGACAAGTTACCACCTTCGTGGGAGGGTTATGTCCATTCCTTGAAGCACAAGCAGAAGGATTTCACTCTCCAAGAGTTAGTGTTGCATAGCAAGATTGAAGAGCAGAACAGGTTGCAGCTGAAAGGAAAAACTCATGAACATTCTTCCTCTACTGTTAACCTTGTTGAATCAAAGTCTGCAGGTAAATTCAAGGGTTACAAGAAAAGGGTCCGAACCAGTTCCATGGCACCAAAAACAACAAGTTCAACAAAGACAAGAAGACCACCCCAAAGAGACAGTTCAATGGCAAATGCTTCACTTATGGTGAGTTCTGACATTCTGCTAGGGAGTGTCAAAAAGGGCATGGACCAGGAGGAAAATCGAAGGGGAACAGTTCCAAACCGCAAGCCAACCTTGCTGAAGCTAATGAGATCATTATTGCTATTGTTTCTGAGGTCAACTTAGTCACCAATGTGACTGAGTGGATTATTGATACTGGTGCCACTAGGCACATTTGTTCTAACAAAAAATTGTTTGATTCTTATGAACAGGTTGCTGAAGGAGATTATGTTTTCATGGGCAACTTAAGCTCGGTGAGTGTCCATGAAAAAGGATCAGTAACACTGAAACTAACTTCAGGAAAAACTATTACTTCACATAGTGTTTTACACGTGCCTGAACTTTGCAGGAACCTTATTTCTGGAGCCTTGATCAACAAAGCAGGGATTAAATTGAATTTTGAATCTGATAAGCTTGTACTCACTAGAAATGGTGAATTTATGGGAAAGGGTTTCTGTAATGGGGGGCTTTTTGTTCTTGATGTTGATGTTATGATTGCTAATAAACTCTATGTTGGTTCTGTTTATATTACTGACTCTATTTCCTTGTGGCGTTCTCATTTGGGACATGTCAATATAGCCTCCATTAAAAGGCTCAAACAACTTAGCTTAATTCCTGACTTCAGTTCCATGGAGTTTGATAAGTGTGTTGTGTGTGTTGAGGCTAAAAAACCTTTTAACAAAAATGTGAATAGGTCTACCACTTTACTTGAGTTAGTTCATAGTGACTTAGGTAACTTTAAGAAATATGTAAGTAGAGGTGGAAAACGGTACTACATTACCTTTGTAGATGACTTTTCACGTTTTACTAAAGTATACCTTTTAGCCTCAAAAGATGAAGCAAAAGGAAAGTTCTTAATCTATAAGGCCGAAGTGRAAAACCAATTAGACCTTATGATTAAGAGAGTTAGATCAGACCGTGGTGGGGAATATGATGGGACACCTCTTAAGCACTTTTGTGAGCAAAATGGAATAATACACGAGACCACTGCCCCTTATACCCTTGAACAAAATGGCATAGCTGAACGGAAGAACAGGTTTCTAAAAGAGATAATGAATGCTATRCTCAGGTTTAGGAATTCCCGACTTAATGTGGGGGGGAAGATTTACTAACCGCTTGTTATGTGCTTAACCGTGTTCTTTATGAGAAGTTGAAAAGACACCATATGAATTGTGGAATGGATACAAGCCTAACATGAGTTGCCTCAAAGTGTGGGGGTGTCTTGCAAAAATCGGTTTGCCCGATATCCAAAAGAGTAAGATTGGACCTAAAATTATTGATGGAATTTTTATTGGTTATACTACTAACAGTTCTGCTTACAGGTTTATACACAAGCACGGATCTGGCTTTGGTGCGATCAAAGAATCCAGAGATCGTGAGTTCTTTGAGCATTTCTTCCCAATGAAAAAGGATGTAAATTCTTCTTTAACTCATACTTCTACTACTATTTCATCCGCACAACCTAATCTTGCTTCTTCTAGTGAACTTGTTGAACTTGTAGAACCTAAAAGAAGCAAGAAAGCCAGAATTGAGACTAGTTTTAAACCTGATTTTTTTAATTCCTTTCTTACTGAAGAAGGTTGTGTATATGAATAAGTAGTAAGTGATTATGTTTTAGAAGATGACCCTAGGACTTATAAAGAAGTCATGAGTTCAGTTGACTCTAGTTTTTTGTTAGAGGTTGTTAACAGTGAGTTAGAGTCAATTATGAGTAATAACACATGGGTTTTGACTGATCTTCCTAGGGGGTGCAAACCTCTAAGCAGTAAATGGGTTTTCAAAATGAAACTTAAACCTGATGGTTTAGATTTTTTTGATGCCTACTCTCCTGTGACCAAAGTAGCAACTATTAGAACTTTAATTGCACTTGCTTCCATTCATAAACTCCATGTGCATCAAATGGATGTTAAAACTTCTTTTTTGAATGGTGATTTGCAAGAGGAAATTTACATGAGGCAACCAGAAGGTTGTAGTGTTCCAAGACAAGAAGGTAAGGTGTGTAAATATATCAAATCATTATATGGTCTAAAACAKGCTCCAAAACAATGGTATGACAAGTTTGATCAAACTATTAATTCTGTTGGTTTTCATGTGAATGATTCCGATGCTTGTGTGTATTCCAAAAGTGATGAACTTGGTTGTGTTATCATGTGTCTATATGTAGATGATATGCAGATTTTTGGAACCAATATAGACATARTTGACAGGACTAAGGCTTTTCTAAGATCTTGCATTAACATGAAGGACTTAGGAGAGGCTGATKTCATACTTGGTATTAAAATTACTAGAACTTCATATGGGTTGTCTTTCAATCAATCTCATTACATTGAAAAAATCTTGCATAAAAATAATGAATTTGATTGTGTTCCTGTGAAGACCCTATATGATTCTAGTATTCATTTGAAGAAAAATAAAGGTAATGGTGTATCACAAGAAGAATACGCTAAGATCATATGAAGTGTGATGTTTTTGATAAATTGTACTAGACTAGATATTGCATATGATGTTAGTAGATTGAGTAGATATACTCACAATCCTAATAATGAGCATTGGGGTGATATGATTAGATTGTTGAAGTACCTAAAGGGAACAATCAATTGGGGTCTACACTATCATGGAACACCAAGTGTTCTAGAAGGATATTGTGACGCCAATTGGGTGTCCGATAATGATGAAATTCAATCTACTAGTGGTTTTGTGTTTACACTTGCTGGTGGTGCTATATCTTGGAAATCATCAAAACAAACTTGTATTGCTAAATCTACAAGGAAATCTAAATTTATTGCTTTAGAATTGGCAGGTCAGGAACCGAATGGCTAAGATGACTACTAGCTGACATTCCATTGTGGGGGAAGCCTACTCCTTCAATTTCCATGCATTTTGATTCTCAAGCTGCAATTGGAGTTACAAACAACAGATCCTACAACGGGAAAAGGAGACACATTCGGCTTAGGCATGGAATTGTGAGAAATCTGATCATAAATAATGTGATATCACTTGAGTATATAAAAACTTAATGGGATATTGCAGATCCTTTCCCCAAAGGCCTTTGTAGAAAAATGGTGCTGGTGTCAGCATAGGGAATGGGTTTGAAGCCTATGAATGAGTAAGTTGTGATGTATACCCAACTTGGATTTTTAAATTCAAGTTCAAAAGGGTCAATCGAAGTCATGATGTAACTCGAGTTTGTACTACATACGAACCATTCCTAATAAAAGTGTTGTAGTACTTTATAAAATTATATGTAAGGATGAGCTTTAGCCCTTAATAAGTTCATAGCCCTATGTGGTGGTTTGTGATAAGACAAACTTGATGAACTTACTTATATGAATGTGGGAAATTTGTCCACCCTTGTGTGTGTGTGTGTGTGCGCGCGCGCGTGCGCCTGTGCATGCGAGAACCTGTTCGATTTTGAGGAAAGTGAAATGTGCAAATGTGTTCATACTAACTCCATTGATAGGTTCAAGGCAATATCCACCTAAAGATGGCTATAGAACACATTTGTAAACATTGGGTGTCAATTCAAGTCCAAAAGACATTGATATCTTAAACACTTATGTCTCCATTGCCCATTTCTTCCTGTACTCGTTTCTTTTCTATTCATTGAATCATGTGGGGGAATGTTGGAGTAATACCCTCCAAAGAGATGCTTCAAAGAATAGTACTTGTCCCACATTGACAATTGGCAAACTTTCTTCTTGTTTATTAAGGAGTATTCACTTCTTAGTATTTAAAGCATGGTTCTAGGGGGAGTATAGGGTATCACCATCTGCGCGCCGCCGCCGCCGTCCGTCTCGGCTCCATCTCGTTACACGTGCGCGGGTGCGGCCCGTTTTCTACCCGGGCTATATTTTTTTGCCAACTAAATATTAATTGGTTTGTAACATTTAAATTTAAATTGCTACTATTACAAACATTATTACAGAGATATTCTTACCTCTTTTCTCGCCAATAATATTGAACTCATTAAGGCATTGATCTTCATCTTTCCTACTACTAGTGTCACACGGCGCAACGCGCACCGTATTCAACCTTGTTATACTTTATAAATTGATTTATTAATATATAAGTGTTTGAAAAATTAAACCACAAATTTATTTTTGTTAATAGAAGTTAGAAACTAAATAATTTGATTGTTTTGAAAAACATTAGGTGACTAAAAAGTAAAGGTACTTTCAAAGTACTAAGAGAAATCGAGCAAAAATTTCATTCATTTTTGAATACATTCTAACCCAAGAGTAAGACACTTTTACATCTTTACACAACAAAGACATATTTGCATACCTATAAGTAGTAAAAGACCATACCACATTCCCTCAACACCTAAATAAAGAAACTATTAACAAACTAATAGTACTGAATTATTTATACAATTGATATGCACAAATTGGCTACTAAAAATATTCATCATAAACCCATCAGTGGCCTAAGCTCATATTCATGAGTCATCCTTTACCTCCCTGCCTATGATTTTATAGGTGATTCATCAACATACCTAATGTAGTATTTTGATTTTGGGGACAGGCAATCACATATGCAAGACTAAGAAAAGTAAAAATAGAAACTAAAAACACTACAAAAAAAAGRCGGTTTAGCGACTGATTTTAGCGACTAACTAAAAACTTAGTCGCAAAAAACTGGTTTAGCGACTGGAGGAGACTAGTAGTCGCAATTTTGCGACTAAAATAAAGGTGGTTTCTAAGTAGTCGCTATTGTTTCAATTTTGCGACTAACTTTATTTTATTGCGACTACCTAGTAGTCGCTACAATATGTCAATTTTTTTTTGCTTGGTTTTTATTCTCCAATCTCACGGGTTATGGGTTAGAGTGTTAGACCAAAATTCTTTTACCCTAATTGTCAAGTCTTTCCCACTCAACTCACAAACTCAACTCGCAAACTCAACTCCTTCCTCCTTCACTCCGCTCGTCATTGTCACTCCGTTATTGTCGCTCCGCCGTTCGACAGCCACACCACCGCTCCACCGTTTAGCAGCCACTCCCCGCCTCTGCCCACGTTCAATACATCGGGCCAGAGCAACATAACATGATCACTTCTTGAGACCGCTGCGCCACACCCCTCTTATGCTCACAGGTAAACCCTAAGATCTAAGCATGTCATTCAAATATTCTCAATAAATTACAATTGCAATTATCGTACTGTTGGGGAGGCTCAATTTCAATTTGAAATTCTTGAATTCAATTCTCGGAATGAAATGCCGAATTCCAAATTCAAAGCCAACAATGTGATGGACTGATGGTATCAAAATTTTGAACTTATTAAATACAATGTTAATTGTTAACAGATAGTAGAAATCATATACGAGCTCCAATTAGATGCCTGGAAAACAATTTTGCACATCTCAGAGTTCTCTGAATAAGTAAGGATGTCTTTAACTTCCTAAAATTTTCTTGACTAATAGGCTGTCAGTGGAGTTAAGTGAAGGGTGTGCCGTATGGGGTGCTTTTTTGAGTTTCAAGTGGTCAAAAGCTGTTGCCCATTCGGTGGCATCAACATAAGGGTTATGAGTTTAAGGATGAATAACAGTTTATAAGAGAGTTTTCTTCATGGCTTGAAAATTCTTTTGAGTTTTGTCATCCCACTAAATTTAAAATCTTTAGATTCGACTTCTATTCTTGCAAAGGATGCATGTATGGTCTTTATTTTTTCTTATAATTAGTTAGGTTGGAGCTTCATCACTACATAGAAGCGTGATTAAAAGATAATAGCATGTAGTATTTTGGGTTTTTTGCATTAATATTGGATGTAGGACGACAGTTTATTTTCCATATAGAAATATAGAACACTATGTTATTCACACCGCTTTGTTCAAACTATGGTATCAGTATTGCTTGATCAGAATTGTTGTAGATCAATATCCTCTTTAATCTAGATTGAATTTAAGCCTCTAAGGTTGTCCTTTGTTAATTTTCTTACCAATATTTGAAATCAAGATAAATATTTATAGGAAAAGGTAACCAGAGGAAGTAGGATCTTTTCAATAACTCAGAACTTCTAAATGATATTTAGGTCATTATCATTTAAGATAGATAGACAGTGGCATCCTGTTGTTGATAATGTGGTCTAGAGACCATTAAGGGACGTTTGGTATAAACATCATAGCAAAATGAAAAGAATTTTGATTAGAATTTGGTTGAATATAGTGGGATGCTCATAAGTCATAATCATAGTCATAAAGTCATAATTTTTTCATTCTTTGATTTTGATTTTGATTTTCAAGGTGAACCTATTATCCTCTTACTTTTTTTATTCTTTGTTTTGATTTTTCTTACTGAAGGAGTCTTCATATTTTTTTAATGTTGCCAAATGTTTCTTTGTTCCTCAAATTGTATGCCTATTCTTTGTTCCATTTAAATGTAGTGTGCCTGTCTTTGATGAGGTAATATGATATATCTCTTGTGATTAGGAATTAGGATTGTTGTAAGCTTAGTCGTACTAAGGATACATTCTATTAGGTACATGTCAATGCGTAATGATTTTTTAAAATTATTTATAGCATGTGTCTTCTTTCTGTTGACCGTTGTCCCCCATTTTATCGCTGATATGAATCATGTTAAATCGTTATATTTTTGCATCTTATTAACAAGAGGTTTTGAGAAACATTGCTTGTTTTGTCAAGCAATAATATGTCATGTTTGCAAGTCCTTGTCATCTGTGTTGTTAAATAGAATACTCCTACGTTTCATATTTGAAGATTGATTCTTACTACTAAGTCTGATGTATGCAAAGTACTGCAGATTGAAGATCATGAAAGTGCAGGAAATGATTATGTCATAGGCAATATGATTGCTGAAGCTCTCGAAAAAGTGGGGAGGAAAGGTGTTGTTAGAATTGAGAAAGGTTCATCCACTAAAAATAGACTGCAGATTGTAGAAGGAATGCAGTTTGATCGAGGGTACCTATCGCCCTATTTTGTAACTGGTCGAAGAAAAATGACAGTTGAGTATGACGATTGCATGGTAGGTTTCATCTATCAATGACCTGGTGTGATATAATTGTTTGAAGATTTTAGCTTGTAACAGTATATCTGTGTAAGTACGAAGGATATTTGACAGCTTATGTGATGTTTAACTGCTTATATGTTATGCTTGTCACAAACGTAGGTTGGCCAATCTTGCTTAAAGCACCTCTCGCCACACCGCCCATGCCACCGCTSGTCCTCCCGCCCTTTCTTTTGATGGTTCTCTCTTGCCCCTCCCCAACCTTGCGTTTTCAATGCCCTCGAAGCTCCTCATTTCGATCTTAAACTCGCCAAAYGTGTATTGTGTAGGTCATCATCAGGGTACGCCCGCTAAACTCGGTTGTGAGGAATACACATGGTTTCAATAGGTGTGTCAATCAAGACAGTTGACCAGGTACCACCTGCCCTGCCCTGCCCATCTTCTTGCCCATCCTTTTCTTTCTTTCTTCTCAGACGTACTCCCCTGTGATTGTTGATGATTCTGATTATTTCAATGTAATTTTTGTGTTAATTGCATGTTTTATATCCCGTCCTCATCCTCATGACCTTGTGTTGTGGTTGTTTTACAGTAGCTCTTTGCTTAAAGCAAAACTGCCCAGTAGTGCCATTTAATGCAGCAATGTATCGATATCTTTGAGTTAAGAGTGCCAGCTAACCTATGTTTATCACATTATTAATTTCTTCATAAGTAATAAATTGTTTGTTAAAGTGGTTAAACAGTTCTACAGATCTGGATTGTTTGAGATCTTGCATAGTTTAATTCATTGTGAGCTTGGAGATGATATATAGTAAAGTATCATGTTCCATATTTTATTGTTTTTTGGCAGGTTTTTGATCTGGTTTGAGAGTGTGCTATCCCTATGCTTATATTCATATCCGTTGAAAATCGTGAATGTTTGAAAAAAATTTCCCGGGCATTTATGGCTGAAGGATGGATCAAAACTCGGGATGGTAGTGCTCCCTCTCTTATAATAATTCAAGTGTGTCATTTACATAGTATTTGATCTTAATGTGATCTGTTACCCAAAATCTTGAGACTGGTTGAATTTGATATCCATATGCTGGATATTAGGTCTGGTTTTATACAGTTACAGAAAGAATTTACCTGTTCGATACGCAAGTACCCCCAAATGTTTTATTTTGGTCACCCAACCGAACTGAACCCAGATTAAACCAGATCAGATCGAAACCAAACCTATTTCTCTTGACCTTGGTGTTCTTTAGATCATGCTTCTTTTGGATATTTATTTTATCATTAAACTTCATATCTTGAATACTGCTTATCCCTACTATTATACAAGGTAGAATTTTGTCGTATAAATCTATTTCTGCGATAAGACAGTATGATAGATATCACTATGTTTTGTGACAGAAGATTATCGTCTTCTGCCTTTATTTTATTGGCTTGTTCTGCACTAACATTCTGTTAGCTTTAAAGCATATGTATTTTCTTCTCAATTTTCAGGTTATCTGAGTTCTCATGTTTGATGCCATAGGCAGATGATTCTGTATATATATCCTCACCAACTTCTAACTCCACTTCTTCTTTTCCTATGTTCTTTCTCATTCTCATTCTTCAAAGTTACTACCACCTATTGAAGCTACTGCTGCCACCTATTGAAGATAGACAGACAGTGGCCATCCTGTTGCAGTGGCACAAAACACGAGGCAAAATGCGACTGTAATGGTATGAAACCCAAGGCAGTATGCTACCCTCATGCTGCTGCTACTACTGCGATACTGCTGCACACAAACATACGACAATATCATACGAATGATGAGCAACAATTTATCAATCTATCGAAAGGTTTTATTGTATGTAGTTGAAAAGCAACTAAGTTATTAGCTAGAGAGCTCATATTGTAATTGTAGTACTTTTAACCTAGGTCCGTATTATTAGAATACGATGAGCAGGGATTTGTAAGTTTATTGTATGAATAATGAGCAACAATTTATGTGCTCGTTTTTATCAATTTATTGAAAGGATTTATTATTATATATATTGCGACCGATAATAATGCATTTCTATATAATCTAGTCTCCATATATAGTTTGATAGAATTGGTTTCTGATTTTTAAAGTTAGTTGCAAAAAATTGCAACCAAAAGGTTAGTCTCTATTTAAATATTTTAGTCGCTAATTTTTTGCGACCACCATTGTAGTCGCTAAAATGATAAGTAGTCGCTAAAATAGCAATCAACATGCTAGTCTCCATTATTAAGATAGCAACTATCATGTTGGTCGCCAAATCAATAATTTAGTCGCTAAAA
>SNQN01000615.1:0-27461 GCA_008642245.1 Bassia scoparia
CCATTGAAAAAGCCTTGCCTATGTCAACTAGTCTCAATCCTAATAGTCATCATTGCACACGAAGCTATCAACCTCCAAGTTTTACCCCCTACCACATCRTGTTCTTTTCTTCCAAAATGTTTAACTTTACTCGAGTTGCTAATGAGAAATTCCACACARSAGCAATGCATCAAAACAAAATTGCAATCACGAATATCCATATCAAGCAATTGCGTAAATATTAGAGTTATTGAAATTATTCTGAGATTAAAAAAAWATATAAAAGATGAAAGAAATGGCACAAGTATTAGCAGAAACTTACTTCCAGCTCATGAATGATAGCAGCAGTACGCCATCCTGCCTTTGAAGGCCCTCTTAAATCGCTAAACAAATGGTCGCCAAAGTATATGACCTGCCAAATTGCAGACATTTGAAGAAGAAACAAACATGCTGAAGCATTAGAGCTTAAAATTTCTAGAAAAATTTGGAGTCAGTTAATTAAAGGAATGATTAAAAAAATTCTTAACAATTTTGAAAGTTCAACAAGCAGAACCATTAAAGGAAAGATAATATTCCATTATAAAGTACTCGGTACAACAAAGCAATTCTTCAGATACCTCTGGACCATGCCACTTTGTAATCTGGAGAAAGGATTTAAGACATCCATGATAATAAACTTTATTTGGAAGAAATGCATCCACCTTGGAGAAAGCCAATGTATCCTTGTTTGTGTCATAGCATCTGTACCATTTAACAAAAACAAACAAAGTCGGTAACGGTATTGCAGGAAAAGATTCTGCAGTAAACGAGATGATTTTCTGGGCCATCTATTCTATATTCTATAACTAAAGCAATCCCCGCCCTCTTCTTTTTCCCTCCTAAATTTCCCTCCCATATTCCTTATAAATGAAGCATAAAAAAATATAACAAACAATTATTAATATAATAAGATGATAAATGTACTTTGAAATTGATAATTCTAACATCATTGATTAATATGTAATTGTAAAAATTTATTTATAGCCTTAATTAAGTATAATTGAATTTGAAAATAAAGATATTTTGTGAGTATAAGAATTACATACGGAAGTATATATAAATATTATTTAAAACCGAGCATTCGCGGCAATAATCTATATATGCCAGGTGCAGACTGCAGAGCACTCTAAGATCCATCACAGCAGTGTTGCAATGAAAAAATATCTGATTTTAAGCAAAAACTCCATAAAATCACTGGCTTTAAGTGGGGTAAAGGAGATAAAAGTTGATTTCACGAAACTTCCTCTTTCCAAATTGTACAATTACTAACTGTAAATCCACAAAACTAGGAAAAGGAGAGAGAAATTGCCATGCAATGGTCCTTTTTGCTTAAAAAGAGAGAGAACTAAGTGAGAGGCAGTAAAAGTCAGAGGGAAATGAGGATAGAAGGGGAAAATTTGCTGTCCAAAGAAGAAATAGAGAATGATAGGGAAGAACAAATGAAACGACCAACGAACAATATGGTAAGGAGGGAGTATATAGTCGTGGAAATTAGTTCTGAGTCTACCATGTGCTGATAAAGTGTAAAGTTCATGATTGACATGGATAGACTGGTTCAGACCAATGACCCATACTCATTAACCACCCTGCCCACAAAACATTGCTGAAGTTACAGTATACAAATCGTATGTTTACATGGAAAGCTAGTATAATGTATAATTGTAGTCTAATTTAACGAATAGATAGCTTATTGCAATCCCTTTCCAGGTGATGTCGAGCCTTCAAACCTAGTCAGCAAAATATGTAGAAACGTGGATATATACCAAAAGATATATGGGTGTGTGTGCGTGCATAAAGAAGAGACAGGTATAACCGGATGGTCGCTCAGACGTATAAAAATCTGGCTTATTGGCTTTAGCAATAACTACATCAAAAAGTTCTCTCCAGGCATCACTGCAGCCCAGGACTCCTGCCCAACAAATCAAAAGTTGTTACAACTTGATTAAGTAATCGTTAGCAAACTTGCAGCTAAATAAGAGCAAAGCAATTAACAGCTTTGCCAATAAAGACAAAACAGCAAAGATGAAGCTAACCTCAAGAGAAAGCGCATGCCACCATCAACAAAAATAATGTGAATGGTGAGCAAGAACACTTCTTGCCTTTCTCTCTTAGCATCTTCAAAAAGCGATACAGCTGACCCTGGTTCAATGCAAGAAACATATTAATTGGAGTTGAGATAACAAGCATGAATATGTCTTGATCAATACAATCTCCCCATTTCTCAGTGTCGATCTGTTGCCCCTTACAAGAAAAAATATATGCTTCAAAATTTGCAAATAAGTTTTTTGTTTTGTTTTTTTGTGGGGTGGGGGGGGGGGGGGGGGGGGATCATCTTTCTGTTTGTTATTAGCACTTGCCATTCACATATCTTGCATTTGTACTAATTGACTCACTAAGGGTCAACTTAAAAACCTAAAATTCTATACCGCAGGATAACTACACTTAATAGAGCATATACAACAATGTTACTCACATTTTTAACAAGATATCTCTGAGGATCAGAAATGATTGCCTTATGAGCCACTCCACTTCTATGAACATGCTGAATTGCATGGTTGACATCATGATAGACATAAGAAGCATCAAACTCCAGTTTTTTCATCGACGAAGTGTTGCACGATGTCTGCATCAAGCATGCCTTCAAAGGTAGCAAACAAATGGGGTTTCAAACAAACGACAGGAGGGTAAGAAATCCACATTCATTGAAAGATTGTATGTGAAGTCAGAGAGTATCATAGTAGTATGCTCCTACAGAGAAGACTAAAATACTTCAACATCACAACAAGATAGGACCAATAATTCTATTATCTAAGCATTGCATATGATATAACTCAAATTGAATGGTTTTAAAAAGTTAAGAAATTAAATTTAAATACTTTCTTGGACAGAGTATAGCAAGTTGCAACACTAAAAGAACAATAGTTAAGAATATAATACACAAAACCTTACTTCTTATCATCCACTTATTGCAGATAAGTTTTACAATTTGATCACCCACCGTGCAAGTATATCAACAGTACAAATAATGAACACCAAATATTCCAATCTCATTCTTGACGCATTTTCCTTTTGAAATGTTTTGTTTATATGATGATGGAGGACGCCAATTTCTGAACTGAACTCAAGCACGGTTTAAAGAAGTGGGAATTCTGCAATTTGTACGCATAGACAACATAGTTGGAGCAAATAGTCCTGCTTGAATGTAGGCAGTTTCTAAATGAATCTTCCCAGTCAGTTTTATTGAAAGTAAGCTCAACTAACTTCAAGCCTGCCTAAGTCAGTCAGACCCTCCTCTCACCATACCCAACTTGAATAGTTGAATGTATATGGATCATGCCACTAAAGAAGGTCATTTTCATCTTGAATTTCAAGTTGTCAATACGTAAAACTGTCACAACATACCCTACAATTGAAGATTAACTGTATTATCTAACATCAAATCTCACAACTCCTAATCTTAATAAACATAAGTTTCAAGTACACAGCTTTTCTTGCAGGTATAGGAATTACTTATATTGCATATTTGTTCCTTAGAAAATAAGTAATTTTTATCACCATAAGCACCCTTTGAATTTTTTTTTTTTAAAAATGCCATAAAAATGCATGAAACATATACGCATTGAATAAACAATTGAGTATCACATCTAACAATAAAGAATGGCACAGAAACACTATACTAAATATTTAAAGTTGATAAAATTAAAACATTTAGAATCAAATCTTAAGCAATAAATGGTACGCTAGTCATCTTTTTAAGGACCCATAATATTCAACTCTTGAGTCATCCATGATATTGACTGAAAACATCTCAGAAAAAACAAGATTTCAGTTTACTTCTCCTAAAAATAATTTCCTTTGTTGGTAATTAGTTTAGTGTTTCTTTATTGACTTTGAAAAGACTATTAAGCTACTAACAGTGAAAAGATCAGCATAAAGTCGCTATAGACATTCAGTAGCTCCATTGTAATAATGGAAAGGATATGGGGGAACAAAAAGACAAACAACTCATGAGAGCAAGCAGAAGCATAATGTCACTTTGGAAATATGGAGAACAACTCATTGATACAATAATGCTTTCACAAAGTAAGAACAATATGAGAAAAATCAATCAAGAAAACAGTGTCATGAAATGGCAGGCCAGCAATCAGATGGAGCAATACTTAACCTCACTAAAGCAGAAAAAGTCCATCAAACTGACGAGACTCTGTGCTTGATGACGACCAATATGTCTTGTTCCATACATCTCTATTATCTCCTCCCGCTTAAGCTGACATAAATAAATATATAAACATAAGCCAAATTTTCTTAAATAGTGATTCTTATGAACCAAGACATTAGCATTGGGTATGAATGCTAGTATGCTACAGTAGCTACAGTGCTACACAATGAATTAGCGGAATCAAAAACAAAATTTGGTTTAATTCAAGGGCATTTGAGAAAGGATACATAATACCCATCCATTTATGATATGTCAATCTGTTGTCTAACACTCCAACCTTCAAGAAGCTTTAGGTCCAGAACTAACATCATAGCAAAAATTGAATAAAGCATCTGCATTCTCTAAAACTGGAATATCAATGTATCATTGTATCCTCGAAAGGAACAGTCCTTTCTCCACCCTGATACTTCTAGTCATTGATAACTAAACATTGTGATTAAGTTAACTATAACTAATGACCATGGACGGAATCACGCTTTGATATTGTTTCAATCCTTCTAATATTGAGTAACCCTCAAAGGCCATATAGTACTCAAAGGCATCAGCTATGTTATCTATAGTCTATGTTATCTATAGTCTATACTCACTGAATCCTCCACATAGAAAGTAGACTTTTATATATAAAAAAGAGAGCTAATTTGCACAAACACCATCTACAATGAATATGAGAATGGCCAATATGAAAGTTATATCCCAACCTCGGGTCAGAAGAAGGAAATCTCAAACATGATTTCCAACATAGCACTCCATGAGAATTTGCTCACCACCAATCCTCAGAACTATAATTTATCTTCCAAGTTCCAAGATAGAAAAGTATAAATAACTGTAGGAAGACCGTCCTTACAATGACATAAACTTACAGCACTAATGTCAGAATTCACACCTTCTAATCCTGAACAACCATAAACAACTCCCCTGAAAAAAATTTCTCCTAGCAAAATATCAAAATTTACCCAGCACTTATAATCCACCAGAACCACAGTCACCATTCACAGTCAATTCAACATTCTAATATAAATAATGCATATATAATGGTGCTTCTAGTAAAATTAGTTCACTAATTTTCGAAACACACAAAAATAAGGAGTCATTCTAAGAATTCATGAATCACATTTTGATGAAATTCTTACAACAAGCAAACTAAAAGAAAGTCAAACCCTTGAGGTCAATTCTGCAGAGAAAAAAAGGGGTCATGCGAAGAATTCATGAATCACATTTTGATGAAATTTTGACAATAAGCCAACTGAAAGAAAGTCAAGGTTCATTCTGCGGAAAAAAAGAGGGAGAGCCCAAGTGATAGCCTTAAATTCTTTCATAATCACTGATCATTTTATACAAGTCCAATTTTGAAGCTATTAAAACTAGGTCAAACAAGAATTATAGAGCTTACATTGCCCTTATATATGGGGGTGGCAAGCTTACACTGTCATTCAACTAAAACGCCGCAAATAAAGTGAGTACACATGTAAACCCCCAAAATGTATTTCCAAAGAAACTTTGTGAAACATCATATACATAAAAGGTAGAAGCACACCTGACGACGGCCAAAGAAACATCCATCTGGCTCAATTGACCCGAAAAAATCCAACTTCAAGAGACACCCTTTCAACTTGTCATAATACAAGCCTCTAATAGGGAAGTTATGATCATACGTAAACTTCAAACAGCTCTCTGGATACCTAAGCTAAAACAATAAGAGTGGGTAAAGTAAGGTTCAACAACGCACRAGCTAGCAATTGGAACTACTTTCATGATCAAGAGAAAGTACAACAAACCTCATTAACTAAATGCTCCTTGGCAAGATCGTAAATCAAAGATTGTACATTTGCAGAATAGTGAGCTAATGTGTAATCATAATCAAAACCATAAACTTGAACATTGTCCAATCGCAAATTCTTGTTCACATATATTCCTGAAACAGCAACAAAAAAAAGTATAATTTAAATCAAATTTCCAATACTCCTAAGTCCTAAGTCTCCTAACGCCCCGTCTGGCAATGAAACTTTTAAGTGAATTTGGTAAAATATTCTCGTTCCAATGCCTATGGTGTTGCAAATTTACCCCTTCTAGTATCCCTAATTATTAATGAAGTTTCATTACCATCTATTACCACTTATATGGGTGGCACTGGAAGAGTACATGATTCTAGGAAGAAAGACATAGAGTTGCATCCCCATAGACAAAGGAATTGATGAATTATACTAACTTTGCAAACTCACAAACAATTTGGGTCCCATTAGTCATTACCATCATCTTTTCAACAAAATAAATTGCATTTGGTAATTGGTGATCATACCACACAAATGACAACTARTCTAGCAYTCAGACATAGTACAACTACAAGATAAGAAATWCAGTCAGTTGAATGAATAATCTAAAACATTGTACCCTCAGGATTCATCTTGGACATAGAATTGAGAGCCTGAGGAATCTTGAGAAAACTCTGTTTCGCAGCATCGAATTCACGCCGAATCCTCTCCACTTCATCTTCGATCACTTCATCCTCAATTCTCAGCACTTTCTGGTCACCGTAGACGCAACTCCTCCAATCCGGAAAATCCAGCAAGCTTGCCTGAACAATCAATCAATCATCCATAATTTAACAAAAGAGGCTGAAATTCTGAAATTAAGAGAAAATAGCAAAAATGAATACCTTGTAGCGGAGAATTGTAGCAGCGAGGAAGAAGACGGAATGAGGGCAGTGAAGGAGCTTGCGGAAGCAGACATGGCGGAAAAGGATAGAGAGAGAGAAAGAAGAGAGAATGAAAGTTGAAGATTTTTCAGAATACATCGATGATCTGATTAGGGGAAAATTGGAGAAATTAGGTTTTTCTGGTTTGAAGCAAGAAGAAGAAGATTTAATTGGTGTGATGAAAATAGGCGCGTTAGTTAGTTGAATTGTGTGCACAAATGCAAAGTGAGTAACTTCAACGTCTGATTTTGTGCTCCATTCTTTCTTGTCTATTTTCTTATCTATTTATTCTTACAGATCGCGACCGATCGTATGAGAATGACACAATATTTATCTATATGCACTACTTACACGAATTGTTTTGGACAAAGCTTCATGCATGCAAATTTACGAGAGTTGTCATTTGCATGCCAGGAGTACATCAACTTTATTTTCAACGGTCAAAGCACTGCAACATCGGTAAGATGCTGACGCCCACTATTTGACGTGACTACAACACGCTTGAATTGATTGAAAGGGCATCACTGAAATTACTGATGCAAAATAAATATTGACGTGACTATCAAGCATGCTTTGAAATGACTGAAGGGCACTACTGATGCATAAAGAATGACACAATAAAGAACTGATTGACAACAAAGCACGCTTAGAAAGTAAACGTTAAATACCAAATTCGAAATTCGTAATTCCAGAATTCATTACATAACAACATTCACTACATAGAAAGGAGTAACAAAACCAAGCAACACACTATACCATCATCAAAATGGCATCACACGTAGCTCATCTCATCTTATCATCATCAAATTCATTAGATGAATTAGATGATGAAATCATGGATGAAATCATCAATCACTTCACAATTCAAAAACATTGCAGCTTCAACCACGTCGACGAAACGGTAATTGAAAGAAATCGTGAGGAGGTCATTTACGTTTACAATGACCACTTCGCTAAACCCACTTATCCACCAACATTTTTAGAAGGAATTCCGCATGAGGAAGGAGTTTTCCTCGTATCATCAATGCGTAAGCACATCTGATGAGTTCTTCAATTTAATACGAATAATTGATCGAGATACTCTAAAGTTGCATAATATAAGCTAATTGGAAAAAAATTTAGCCGAAATTAATAATGATAGTGGTGCACCCCGAAAATACAATTAAAACGAATTTATTAATTAATCCTTTTAATAATAATCCGAAATTAATAATTATTCGAAATTACAAATAATCCAAATAAATATGACAACGTAATCCGAAAAATATAATTAAAACAGATTATTACTTAATTCGTGTTAAATAAATAAACGAAATTAAAGTTAACCGAAATTACAATTAAACGTAATTAACTTAAGCACTAATCCGATTAACTATTCGGAATTCAACATAATTGTATAGACAACTAATATTAACAAATTGATGAGTTGGAAGTGAGAGAAAGTGTTGTGGGTAAAGTGAAAAAGTATGAGAGAGAGGATGATGAATTTTTTTTGGTCATTGTGTGTGAGTAAGGTGAATGAAAAAATCATGAAATAAAAAGAAGAGTGAGAAAGTGTTAGAGAGAGAGGATGATTGAATTTTTTGTCATGGGTGGAGAATGCTCTATATTTTTGCGGTTTTGAGCAAAAATTTAGAGAGTGATGAGTGGTGTAAGTGAGGGCAAAAAAAAAGAGAAAGATTAAAGTATGTATATTGATGAAAACAAAGTAATGCATTTATTTTGAAATTTCTCTAAAAAATGATGCATTTACAGTATTTTGATACGGAGAAAGCATGAGAATCGATCACAATTTTCAAAATTCTTAAAAAAAATATTAGGATTTTTTAGGTTAGGATTTTTTAGGTTAAAATCTCATTTTTTAAAACGAATTAAAAACAATTCTATCATAGTGATTTGAAAAGTCAAAAATAGATGAAAAGTGTGAAGTGAGTTCATGTTACCACCAATTTTCACAATTATATGATCGACTTGGTGGATATTGTAAATTTGCTGACCGACAAAATTGTCGAGGGTAGTGACAAGCCTATGGTAAATTTTGTACAACTAGAGCAAAGATTAATTATTGAGATTTTGTTAGCAACAAAAAAATTAGTAGAGTATTTTGTTACTATAATATTGACTCTTGGTTTACTATCCTAAAATCGCACTCTTGGTTCATGAACAAAATGGCACATGTTGTTGTTTGGTTTAGTAGTTGTTAGATTCAATTGATTGTGCGTAGGTAGTTAGTCTAATCGAATTTGTTTATAAAATTGTTGTTTACATATGACATAACACGTTATAACTTATGACCTAAAATAATTCTTGCTTATTTAACTCATGTCCCAAATATGTGATATCCAGTGACTATGACTAAGACACAATTTAAATAAACCGGCCTCAATTTTTTCCATAAAAAGATTACGAGCCTAAACGCCACAACTCGACTCGATCCGAAAAATTAAACCCCAAAAGGTCTTGCTATAGACCGAAACCAAACGCACACCCTCGGGTGAAAAAAGTGGTCAATTGCCCAAAATGTGGAGGTTATGCAGAAGCTCAGTGATTTCCTCACTCAACACAATCACTTCTTTCCATCAAAATCACTCCTTCCAACAACCAGCTTCTTCGCATGGCTTCTTCTCAACAGCAGCTTCCTCTTCTTCTCACCAAAACACTGACAACAACAACAACCCAGATAATGCTTCTGTTTCACCCTCTTCGCCATTGATTTCCTCACTCTTTGCCACAGTTTAAAGGTACCATTTTTCTCTCTTTCAATTTTTAAAAAACAGTGATTTTGTTTGCTTTTGAAAGTTGTGTTTTTGTGCAGGCAACAAAAAGAGCAGGTTGGGTTAAGAGAGGAGTTCAAAACCCAGAATCAATTTCAGACCATATGTACAGAATGGGATTAATGTCCTTATTCTTCTGATTTTCCTGTGTTTAACGTGACAAGTATGAATCTCTTATTTGGATTTGTTGTTTTTGCCTCTGATTTTGATTTTTTTTCTTTCTTGGTGATGGTGTTTGTTGTGGGTTTTGTGTGGTCTGATTGTAAAGTTGTTGTAATCCACTGTTTGAAAATTTTCATTTTTTTGAATTTTTAGGTGTGTGAAGATGGCAATTGTGCATGATATTGCAGAAGGTAAGAGGCCAAAGTGGGTTTTATTAATTGATTTTTTTTTATATATATTTGGCCTTTTGCAATTTGATGAGTTTTTTGATCTTGAATGAGTAGTTTTATGGTTTGGAAATTGAAATTGTTAAGAACTCAGTGAAAACCTCCTGTTTGTTTTGTTTGTAGAATTGTAAAAAAAAATTACAATGTGGCAAAAGCTGTAATGGAGGTAGGTTACAATCAGAATTTGAGGATTAGATCAGTAGATTAAGGGATGGTTTCATAATATTGCGATATTGAGAAATCGCTGTCGTTGTAAAGTGTGTGCAAAGATTATATGATTCATGTAAATATGCAAATGGAACTACATAAGCTGTTAGAATCCTGCTCCACTACAGCACTGCCTGATCCAGACTTATGGATAAGTGAGCCCCTCATAGCACTATAGCTGTAAAGAACTAATAGACTAAAGAAAGAAGTTCAAATTTATCCTTAAGATCAATTGTAGTGTATGTGTATTRCACATATCATTGCTATGAGYTATTCTCATTGGCTGAACAGTTTGAGCTGTGGCAAAGTCTGTGTGTGAGTGTGAGTCAGTTTGTGTCTAACCTAGCAGTTTGAAAGGAATTAAATGTATCGATGTGAAAACCGTGGTAACATGTGCTAGATGAGTGATGTAAAATCATGATGCAAGGTTTGTTAGCTGAATCTTGTCTTGCTATTTCTTGCTTCAACAAATAGTCTTACTTGACATGGTGAGTTATTTGACTATAAGCCTGTGGGATTTTGAATTAAGGCTCATTTAGATTTATCGAAATCAATTGGTCAACACTGGTTGGTATTTGCTGCGGGTTGGTTGTTAAATCAATTAATTTAGGTATCCAGGTTTCAAATGGTGTTTGTGGTAGTGTTGGTCTTGCGAGTGATAGACGTATAGACATGGGAGGTGGTAAAAAAGACTGCAGCATTCTGATTATGGAGATATAGCTCGTTGATATTTTGCAATGTATGTTGATACAGATTTTTGGGACTGTGAATATAGCCTGGCTGTTTGTTGTTGAAGTACACCCAAAGTAAAGAGGAAATGGATAAGTATTGTATACCTGGTTAGACAGGTTATTTAGTATGGACATAATTAAATTTATGAATTCTTTTACTTCAGTAACCCAAAGTATTTTCTTTGTGCAACCAATTAGAGAATGCAATTAGTAGGCTTTTTTCAACTTTTTGGTGTGTCTTCTCGACTTCTAATTATGATTTTTGTCTATATTGTTACCTCTGTCTAATGGAACAATTCTTTCCTTGTAAAAAATGTTTTCAGTCACTTAATGCATAACAGTTGAAAGTGAAACACATTTTTGGGTTATTTAATGGCCCTTGGTATGAACAGGGTATTGGAGTACATATTTTGTGGAAATGGAAGTCCAATGTATATTTGAAATGTTGGATTATGGTCTATTACATGCAAAGATAGTAGTTTTCGACTTTTCATTGACTCAAAAGTCATATCTACATGCTGGTTGTGGAGAAAATATTATCACATAGAGATATACTCCATATAAAGTATTCAACATACAAGATTTTTGGTAATTGGTGTGATGCTGCTTCAAATTATGTTTCTGTGCAAATTGTGAGTTAAATCTTACACATATAATTGAGTAATCAACATGTTACATTTGATATGAAATAAGATTATCTTTTGTTTTCAAATTTTATATTGTGATTTGTTGTATCCAATACCATTTATGCTCTCCTTCTTCTCTATTTGTTCCAGTTTCTTCTAAAGTCTGATACGATTCCGTCTTATTCCTTTTCTTCTTTAGCAATTGTTGGTGATTCACACCTGCTGATGGGATTTCTAAGACGAAAAAAGTCGCAGGGAAAAGGAAGCACTTGACCATATGTGAATCTCCTTGGAGGAGGATCCAGAGGTTTCCACTGTGCCATACTCTCTTGCTAGCTCATTGTGCTCTTCTTATATGTGATGTAAGAAGCATTGGGAATAGCTTAGTTGCTTCTTCTTGATTTCCTTATTTGCTGAGCCATATTTACATAATGCAGCGAAGGAGATTTATGATTTGTGATGGAGTACGAAGAAGTTCATCAATGGAGGCTAAGATGTCAAGGATTTCGACAAAGTAAGTGTGTTATTGAATATTCCTAGTTTCCTACCGTTTTACCTGCTTTTGGTGATACTTTGAACCCATAGGGAGTTGTATTATACTTTTATCATAACATGTCTATTTACATAAGTGTGCAACACAATGTGAAATTTGGTGGATTTTAATAGTGATTGACGCGTGAAAAGGCTAAAATGATATGACTAAACAAGTGCTATTTGATATGAGTGCTTTGCTTCTTGTTGTTTTTGAATTGGACTGACTTTGAATCCCTTCAGGTTGAGATGATACTTCAGCGTTGGAATATGAAAAGGTAGTGTGACATTCACTAAAATAGTAGAGTATTATATTTACTAAGTAATATTTGTTTTTTTTTTTTGTTAAGTGGTAAAATTTTTTATTAATTGCTTACACTTAACTTTTTCCTTGTAGTATGGAAATAACACCGTTTCTTTTTTTCATCCTGTACAGAACGGAAAAGATTTGGAGAGTTTTTGAGTCCACACTGGTATGCTTTTTGACTGCTCAAGCCTTCACCTACTGATCATAGACTTCTAGTACAAGAGTTTTGTGGTCATCTTATTCTTTATTACTTTGTTTTGATATTCCACATACTCTTTGACTTTTAGTATTGTCCACTACATCTCTGTTTGTTTTGGAGGATTTTGTTGTTTTTTTTTTTTTTTGGTTGGAAATGATATTTCTTCTTCTTTCCATCTTCCTTTTTATTTGTTGAAGGGAGGAAACCAACTAACTAAGTCCTAAAGGTGAAATTTTCTTTAGAAAAGGAAAATCGTCTACCTCCTGCTATCTCTACTCATTTTTCATGTTGAACCAAACAATGGAAATGTTTTCATACAATCATGTTTTCCATCTCTACTCATTTCATGATCAAACAACAATCTTTACTACTCATTATTCCTCTTGCTATCTCTTCCCATTCCTTTTTTTTCCTTTTATTTCAATTTTTCCTAAGTTTTCCATGATCAACAAACAATGGAATATTTTCTACAATTATGTTTATCTTGAAAATGTTTTCCATGAAAAGGCTTTTCTTCAAAACAAACGGGCCTATATGTCTACACTTGTGTAAAGACTATGCTTACAGGGTACTTCTGACTTTTCTGTGTTCCGTCCCTAAGACCATGTATGAAAGTCAGGGCTGCACTTAATACAATTTTTTTAAAAAAAAAGCAGCCTCCTCATAAGGCTAGACACCCGTAGATGGATTCAAAGATTTCGAATAGCTTGTGTATGGTTGTCAATTATGTGCAAGAATGTAAAATGTATCCACTGTAGCGAGTAGGATTTTCTTTATCAATACCATAAGTCAAACTTCTTTATAATTAAGAGATGGTAATAAAGAATAGAAATTTAATAAAGAATGCCTAGTGTTGTGTTATTGTGGCATATACATTCATACTCCTTGTCAGACATCCCATTTTTCACAGGTTTCTTTTCCGTCATTCCATTTTACACTTCTGTTTGAAGTGAACACTTACAATCTATCAGTCATCAGTGTCACTTAACCTATGACCTAGTATTGCAGACTGCAGAGGCTATTCAAGTTAATGTTGCATAGTCAATGAGGACATCTTCTAGAAATCCGAAATCTTCCTCTGTAGCTTGTAATCTTTCTCCTCACCCGCTTTCCTTTTGGGTTAAGGTTGGAAAGTTGGAATATTATAAAGATGTTACAGTGTACAAAGGAAATGATCTTCTCTTCATTACTTCTGATGTTTAGTTAGATTCTTAAAGAGGTGCAATTTCTTTGTTGATAAAGTATTTTGCAATCTCTAGCTAGTTTGATCATGATATAAATCCGTGTTTGCAGGGAAATTCCAGACTGACATTGGCAAGCATGGGCATTAGAGATAGCGTCGAGAAGAAAAAAGTGGCATTGAGATAGCTGGCATGGCATCTTTTAATTAGAGCTGTTTTAAGCTTGTTTTGAACATCCGATGTCTGTGGTCTATAGGTTTAGTTCGTTTTATTATTAGATGCTGTTGGTTAAAGGAGTTTCTACCGAGGAAAACGAGCTTTGTCGAGCAACGGCAACTAATACAACTTCTGCTAGAATGAGCTTTTATCTCATCAAACATGGAATTGTCATGGATTGGCTTCCRGTAGGTTTGTCCCTGCAAGAATTTTGAAACTCTCACACTAACCTTTCATGTTTATCATGCTATTTCATCCCGAGTATGATTTTTGTCATTTTGATTGTTGAGTTCATATAATGCAACTATTTTCTCTCTTTTTTTCCCTTATTTGGTATTACTACGAGGAGTTCCCATCGCTTTTGACGAGTGCATTAATCTCCTGGGAGTTTGCATGGGTACCTCAATGGGCTAATCTCCCTTTCTTATACGGAGTAGTATAGTAATTTTTATGACTTGTTGAAATAATATACTTCCTTCGTATCATTCTAATTGCAACAAATCAAATTTTACGCATTTCGAGGTTGAGATTTAACAATGTAAACAAGCAAATTATTCAAAATAATTTAAGAAAATGAAGAATGAGATTATAACTTAATTGTGTTAAAATTGTTTTATTAATTTGCTCGTGGGGATTTTTTAGTAATTTTATTATATATAGATGGACTTTTGTTTAAAGTTTAAAGTTGATCCATATTTTCTTCAACTGTTGATCTAATTCAACTAGAATTTGACAAAAAAAATGATTTTTGACATTGTAAAATTCATAATTAAGCGAAAGTGACATTGTTTTAATTATACAGTATATAGTTTGACTAACATAAGCATATTGTACTAAAACTGCAACCGTTTTTATTATAATTCTTATTTTATAGTTTTTTAAAAATATTGAAAGTATAGTAATACTTCATTCGTTTCAGAAAGCTCGCTACACTTCTCAGTTCACGGATTTCTAGATAGTTTTTTGGAGAGGAAAGAGATAGAGAGTAAAGGGACCCATGTAATCGGAGAGAGATAGAGAGAGTTTATTTCCTAAAAGAGAAGTGTAGCAAGTAATGTGAAACTTCCGATCCTAAAATAACAAATAGCGAGTTTTCTGAAATGGAGGAAATAATATTTATTTTAAAAAAAATTATAATATATAAGATTTGAACTGATTTATATTTTGATAAGATCTAGAGTGCTTTAATAAGTTGAATTAAACATAACATTAGTAGTGCACTAGTTTTTTGCACTAGTTGAATTAAAATATTAAATAATGTTTATCTAATTTGCATGATGTTTTCCCCAATTGTTGCTCCAAGTTTCCCCCAACATTTTTTGAAGTAAAGAGATTTCATCGTTGTTCGATYGAATAACCAAGATTGAGCTCTATGCTCAAATGATGATCATTCGAAAATTAGTTCATTTTTGGAAAAATCGTAAACAACTGTCTTTTATGTATTTTTTTTTTAAAAAAATTATCTTTTAAGTTATAAAATTTTGCGAACTACTGCATTTGTAATAGTTTACTCTTAACTCCGTTTATTTTTGCTTGAGGGTCCCAACTGTTTCCCCTCCCCTCCTCTCTCCTCTTGTTCAACAAACATACCCAGGCCTCTGCTTTCTCTTCCATTTCCTTCGTCAAATTCTCTCTTATCCAATTTGCATCTTCTCCTCCAGTTTCTCTCTCCTTTGTAAGTTACCCACTTCTTAATTTCTCTTAATTTTCTTTTTTTTGGTGATATATTTTTTTTAGCAAGCTATCTTATGCATAAATTGCTAGTTTTAATATATGAAAACAAGGTTTTATGTGACAAATTAAGCATGGAGGTTAGCAACTAAATGACTCTATGAAGAAGGGGTTTAATTTCGAGCAGTGATTTCAACAACTTCACCTTTGATTCTTGTGATCAGAGGTTCGAATCCGCATACCTCTCCTCCATTGTAAATGTACCCCGCCCTTATTATATATTTTTGCACCGACGAAAAAAATTGGCCTGATACTTGGTAGTAGAATTCATGCACAAGCAAGGCTGATTGAATTCACATGTGTTGTCGACATCCCAATTCATGAATTCACTAACATAAATTAGGGACATTAAAGTTTGTCGTRTGTTCTTCAAACAAGTGTGGCAAATTTTATCTTGTTATAGTTCTATTAATTTCCTTATGATTCAGTCTTCTTCCATATCTCAGTTTTGTCACCTAGGTAATCTTGCCTGATGTTGTCTATAGCATGTTATTTGGACACGTGCGTGGTATATTTTCTCTTCNAAATTACAAATTAAACGTAATTAACTTAAGCACTAATCTCGATTAACTATGTCCGGAATTCAACATAATTGTAATTAGACAACACTAAATATTAACAAATTGATGAGTTGGAAGTGAGAGAAAGTGTTGTGGGGTAAAGTGAAAAAGTATGAGAGAGAGGGATGATGAATTTTTTTTGGTCATTGGTGTGAGTAAGGTGATTGAAAAAATCATGAAATGGAAAAAGAAGAGTGAGAAAGTGTTAGAGAGAGAGAGGGATGATTGAATTTTTTTTGTCATGGGTGGAGATGCTCTTATATTTTTGCGGTTTTTGAGGCAAAATTTGAGAGAGTGATGAGGTGTGTAAGTGGAGGGCAAAAAAGAAAGAGAAAAGATTAAAGTATGTATATTGATGAAAACAAAGTAATGCATTTATTTTGAAATTTCTCTAAAAAAATGATGCATTTACAGTATTTTGATACGGAGAAAGCATGAGAATCGATCACAATTTTTCAAAATTCTATAAACAAAATATTAGGATTTTTTAGGTTAGGATTTTTTAGGTTRAAAATCTCATTTTTTAAAACGAATTAAAAACCAATTCTATCATTAGTGATTTGAAAAGGTCAAAAATAGATGAAAAGTGTAGAAGATGTTCATGTTACCACCAATTTTCACATATTATATGATCGTACTTGGTGGATATTGTAAAATTTTGCTGACCGTACAAAATTTGTCGAGTGGGTAGTTGACAAGCCTATGGTGAAATTTTGTACAACTAGAGCAAAGATTAATTAGTTGAGTATTTTGTTAGCAACAAAAAAATTAGTAGAGTATTTTGTTACTATAATATTGACTCTTTGGTTTACTATCCTAAAATCGCACTCTTGGTTCATGAACAAAATGGCACATGTTGTTGTTTGGTTTAGTAGTTGTTAGATTCAATTGATTGTGTGTAGGTAGGTTAGTCTAATCGAATTTGTTTATAGAATTATTTAGTTTAAGTATGACATAACACGTTATGACTTATGACCTAAAATTATTATATAGAATTCCCTTCACAATATGTTGGCTTGCTAATTTAGCTCGTGTCTCCGAATACGTGATATCCGGTGACTATTGGCTAGAATCGTCGTCAATTTTTTCCATTAAAAAGGTTACGAGCCGAATGCGCCACAACTTGACTCGATCCGAAAAATTAAACCCCAAAAGGTCTTGCACTCTTGCCTATAGACCGAAACCAAACGCACACCCTCGGGTGAAAAAGGGGTGGCCAATTGCCCAAAATGTGGAGGTTATGCAGAAGCTCAGTGATTTCCTCACTCAACAACACAATCACTTCCTTTCCATCAAAATCACTCCTTCCAACAACCAAGCTTCTTCGCATGGCTTCTTCTCACACAGCAGCTTCCTCTTCTTCTCACCAAAACACTGACAACAACAACAACAACAACAACAACAACAACAACAACAACCCAGATAATGCTTCTGTTTCACCCTCTTCTGCCATTGATTTCCTCACTCTTTGCCACAGTTTAAAGGTACCATTTTTCTCTCTTTCAATTTTTTTTAAAAAACAGTGATTTTTTTTTTATTTTTTCTTTTGAAAGTTGTGTTATTGTGGCAGGCAACAAAAAGAGCAGGTTGGGTTAAGAGAGGAGTTCAAAACCCAGAATCAATTTCAGACCATATGTACAGAATGGGATTAATGGCTCTTATTTCTTCTGATTTTCCTGGTGTTAATCGTGACAAGTATAACTTCTTATGGATTGTTGTTGCTCTGATTTTGATTTTTCTTTCTTGGTGATGGTGTTTGTTGTGGTTTGTGTGGTCTGATTGTAAAGTTGTTGTAATCACTGTTTGAAAATTTTCATTTTTTGAATTTTTAGGTGTGTGAAGATGGCAATTGTGCATGATATTGCAGAAGGTAAGAGGCCAAAGTGGGTTTTATTAATTGATTTTTTTTATATTTGGCCTTTGCAATTTGATGAGTTTTTTTATCTGAATGAGTAGTTTATGGTTTTGAAATTGAAATTGTTAGAACTGAGTGAAAACCCCTGTTTTTTTGTTTGTAGAATGTAAAAAAATACAATGTGGCAAAAACTGTAATGGAGGTAGGTTACAATCAGAATTTGAGGATTAGATCAGTAACTAAGGGATGGTTTCATATATTGCGATATTGAGAAATGCGTCGTGTATGTGTGTGCAAAAGATTATAGATTCATGAAAATGCAAATGGAACTACATAAGCTGTTAGAATACTGCTCCACTACAGCACTGCCTGATCCAGACTTATGGATAAGTGAGCCCTCATAGCACTATAGCTGTAAAGAAATAGACTAAAGAAAGAAGTTCAAATTTATCCTTAAGATCAATTGTAGTGTATGTGTATGCACATATCATGGCTATGAGTTTCTCATGCTGAACAGTTTGAGCTGTGGAAAGTCTGTGTGTGAGTGTGAGTCAGTTGTGTCTACCAGCATTTGTTGAAAGATTAAATGTATCGATGTGAAAACCGTGGTAACATGTGCTAGATGAGTGATGTAAAATCATGATGCAAGGTTTGTTAGCGAATCTTGTCTTGCTATTTTGCTTCAACAAATAGTCTTACTTGACATGGTGATGATTGACTATAAGCCTGTGTTCGAGATTTAAGGACAATTTAATTTATCGAAATAATCAAGGTCAACACTGGTTGGTATTTGCTGCAGGTTGATTGTAAATCAATTAATTTAGGTATCCACGGTTCAAATGGTTTTGGGTATATGGTTGGCTTGCGAGTGTATAGACGTATAGATGGGAGGTGGTAAAAAGACTGCAGCATTCTGATTATGGAGATATAGCTCGTTGATATTTTGCAATGTATATGTTGTATACAGATTTTGGGACTGTGAATATAGCTGGCTGTTTGTTGTTGAAGTACACCAAAGTAAAGAGGAATATGGATAAAGTATTAACCTGTTAGAACCAGTTTAGTATGGTACATAATTAAATTGTTGGAATTCTTTTACTTCCAGTAAACCCAAAGTAATTTTCTTTGTGCAACCAATTAGAGAATGCAATTAGTGGCTTTTTTCAACTTTTGGGTGGTCTTCTCGACTTCTAATTATGATTTTTGTCTATATGTGTACCTCTGTCTAATGGAACAAACTTTACCTTGTAAAAACTGTTTTCAGTCACTTAATGGTAAAATGAAAGTGAAACACACTATTTTGGGATATTATCTATTGCCCTTGGTTAGACAGGGATGTATAAAATATGTGGAAATGGAAGGCAATGTATATTTGAAAGTGTGATTATGGTCTATACATGCAAAGATAGGTAGTTTTCGACTTTCATTGACTCAAAAGTCATATCTCATGCTGGTTGTGGAAAAATATCACATAGGATATACTCATATAAAGTATACAACATACAAGATTTTATTGGTAATGGTGTGATGCTGCTTCAAATATTTACTGTGCAAAATGTGAGTATATATCTTCACATATTAATTGAGATAATCAACATGTTACATTTGAGTATGAAATAAGATTATCTTTTGTTTTCAAATTTTATAATTGTGATTTGTGTATCCAATAACCATTTATTGCCTCCTTCACTCTATTTGTTCCAGTTCTCTAAAGTCTGATACGATCGTCTTATCCTTTTTCTTTAGCATTGTTGGGATATCACACCTGCTGATGGGATTTCTAAGACGGAAAAAAGTCGCAGGGAAAAGGAAGCACTTGACCATTGTGCAATCTCCTTGAAGGAGCAGAGGTTTCCACTGTGCCATACTCTCTTGCTAGCTCATTGTGCCTTCTTATATGTGATGTAAGAAGCATGGAATAGCTTAGTTGCCTTCTTTCTTGATTTCCTTATTTGAGACATATTTACATAATTCAGCGAAGGAGATTATGATTTGTATGGATGTACGAGAAGTTCATCAATGAGGCTAAGATGTCAAGGATTTCGACAAGTAAGTGTGTTAAAATGAATCCTAGTTTCCTACCGTTTTACCTGCATTTGTGGATGACCTTTGGAACCACATAAGTTGTATTATACTTTATCAATAACAGGTCTATTTAAATAAGTGCAACCAACTTGAATTTGGTGATTTTAATAGTGATTGACCGTGAAAAGGCTAAAATGATATGACTAAACCAGTGCTATTTGATATAGTGCTTTGCTTCTTGTTGTTTTGAATTGGACTGACTTGAATACCTCAGGTTGAGGAACTTCAGGCGTTGAATATGAAAAGGTAAGTGTGACATTCACTAAAAGTAGAGTATTATATTACTAATAAATTTTGTTTTTTTTTTTTTGTATAGCTAAAATTTTTGATATTAAAATGCTTACACTAACTTTTTCCTGTAGTATGGAAATAACACCGTTTCTTCTTTTTCATCTGTACAGAACAAGGAAAAGATTGGAAGAGTTTTTGAGTCCACAGCTGGATGCTTGACTGCTTCAACCTTCACTACTGATCATACACTTTCTAGTACAAGATTTTGTGTCATCTTTAATTCTTATTAACTTGTTTGATATATACCACATACTTCTTTGACTTTAGTATTGTCGCACTACATCTCTGTTTGTTTGGAGGATTTGTTGTTGTTTTTTTTTTTTGGTTGGAAAATGTATATTCTTCTCTTTCCCTTCCTTTTATTTGTTGAAGGGAGGAAAACCAACTAACTAAGTCCTAAAGGTGAAAATTTTCTTAGAAAAGGAAAATCGCTACCTCCTGCTATCTCTATCATTTTTCATGTTGAACAACAATGGAAAATGTTCTACAAATCATTGTTTTCCATCTTACTCTTTTCAATGATCAAACAACAAATCTCACTCTACTCATTATTTCCTCTTGCTATCCTTCCATTCCCTTTTTTTCCTTTTATTTCAATTTTTCCTAATTTTCCATGATCAACAAAATGGAATTTCTACAATTATGTTTACTTTGAAATGTTTTCCATAAAGGTTTTCTCAAAACAAAACGAGCCTAATGTCTACACGTGTACAAATATTGTGTAAGGTATTCTGACTTTTCTGTGTCGTCCCTAAGACCATGTATGAAAAGCAGCTGCACTATAATACAATTTTTTTAAAAAAAAAGCAGAGCCTCCTCATTAAGGCTAGACCACCCTAGATGGATTCAAGATTTGACGCTTGTTTGTATAGTTCAAGTGCAAGAATGTAAATGTTCCACTGTAGAGAGTAGGATTTTTCTTTATCAATACCATAGTCATAACTATCTTTAATTAAGAGATGGTATAAAATGAATAGAATATAAAGAATGCCTAGGTTGTGTTATTGTGCATCATACATCAACTCACCTGTCAGACATCCGTCATTTTTCACAGGTTTCTTTCCGTCATCCATTTTACACTTCTTTGAAGTTGAACACTTACAATCTATCAGTCACAGTGTCACTTAACCTATACCTATATTGCAGACTGCAGAGGCTATTCAATATAGTTGCATAGTCAATGAGACATCTCATCAGAACATCCGAAATCCTTCCTCTGTAGCTTGTAATCTTCTCCTCACCCGCTTCCTTTTCGGGTTAAGTTGGAAAGTGTGATAAAATATAAAAGCATACGAGTACAAAGGAAATGATCTTCCTCTTCATTACTTCGATGTTTAGTAGATTCTAAAGGTCAATTCTTTGTTGATAAAAGTATAATGCATCTCTAGCTAGTTTGATCATGAATAAATCCGTGGTTTGCAGGGAAATTCCAGACTGACATTGGCAAAGCATGGGCATTAGAGATAGCGTCGAGAAAAAAAAGCATGGCATTAAGATAGCATGGCATGGGCACTTTTAATTAGAGCTGTTTTAAGCTTTGTTTGAACATCCATGTCTGATGGTAAGGTTTAGTTCGTTTATTCATTAGATGCTGTTGGTTAAAGAGAGCTTTATACCGAGGAAAACGACTTGTCGAGCAACGGCAACTACTAATCTGCAGAATGAGCTTTTATCTCATCAAAATGGAATGATGGATTGCTTCCAGTAGGTTTGTCCCTGCAAGAATTTGAAACTCTCACACCAACCTTTCATGTTTATGCATGCATTCATCCGAGTGAGATTTTGTCATTTTGATTGTGAGTCATATAATCAACTATTCTCTCTTTTTTCCTTATTTGTATTACTACGAGGAGTCCATCGCTTTTGAGAGCATGAATCTCCGGGAGTTGCAGGGTACCTCATGGCTAATCTCCTCTTATACGGAGTAAGTATTTATGACTGTGAAATAATAACTTCTCGTATTCTCAAATCATTACCATTCTCGCGATAGCTAAATTTAGAGATTTGAAACTAATATTCTATCATGAAAAAGACTCATTTCGAGTCAATAATTAACAGCAAACTATATTAGAAAATTGAGAATGGATTAATACTTATGGTTAAAATTTTATATTTTGCCGTGGGGATTTTTTGTATAATTATATTAGTGATACTTTTGTTTCAAGTTTAAAGTGATCCAATTGTCTTCAATGTTCATAATCAACTGATATTGACAAAAAATATAGTTTTCATTGTAAATTCATTAAGCGAAAGTGACATTTTATATACAGTATAAGTTGACTAATAGCTTTTGTCCAACGAAACTGCAACCGTTTTGTTAATTCTTTTTATGTTTTTAAAATATTGAGTATAGTAATCTCATCGTTCAGAAGCTCCCAACTTCGCAGTTCGCGATTTCTAGATAGTTTGGGAGGGAAGATAGAGATAAGGACCCATGTATCGGAGAAGAAGAGAGAGTTTATTCCTAAGAGAAGGTTAGCAAATTAGTGCATTCCGATCCTAAAATAACAATAGAGTTTCTGAATGGAGGAGAATATATTTATAAAAAAAATTAGGAATATTAAATTTACTGATTTATATTTGATAAGATCTAGAGGCTTAAATATGAATTAAACAATGTAAGTGCATAGTTTTTTGCCTAGTGAATTAAAGTATTCAATAATGTTTATCTATTTGCTCATGTGTTCCAATTTGTTCCCAATGTTTCCCCAACATTTTTAAGAAGAATTCTCGTGTTCGATGCGATATAACCAAGATGGCCTTGCTCAAATAGACATTCGAAAATTAGTTCATTTTGGAAAATCGTACCAACGTCTTTTATGTATTTTTTTTTAAAAAAATTACTTTAGTATAAAATTTGCGATACTGCATTTGTATAGTTTACTTAACTCCGTTATTTTTGCTTAAGGTCCAACTGTTCCCCTCCCCTCTCTCCTCTTGTACAAACATCCCAGCTCTGCTTCTCTTCCATTTCCTCGCAATTCTCCTATCCAATTGATCTCTCCTCCAGTTCTCTCTCCTTTTAAGTTACCCACTCTATTCTCTTAATTTTCTTTTTTTTGGTGATATATTTTTTTAGCAGCTACTTATGCATAAATTGCTAGTTAATATAGAAACAAGGTTTTATGTGACAATAGCATGAGGTTAGCAACAAATGCTCTAAAAGGGTGTAATTTCGAGCATGATTTCACAACTTCACTTTGATCTTGTGATCAGAGTGTCGAATCCGCATACCTCTCCTCCATTGAATGTACCCCGCCCTATTATATTTTGCACCGACGAAAAAATGGCTGATACTTGGTAGTAAATTCTAGCACAAGCAAGCTGATTGATCACATGTGTTGTCGACATCCCCAATTCATGAATTCACTAACATAATTAGGCATTAATTTGCGTATGTCTTCAACAAGTGTGGCAAATTTTCTTGTTATAGTCTATTATTCCTTATGATTCATCTTCTTCCATACTCATTTTTCACCTAGGTATCTGCTGAGTGTCTATAGCATGTATTGACACGTCGTGTATATTTTCTCAATAAGTCCGTGGATATTCGACACTTTACAATACTCGTGTTCGAACTCGACACAATGACAAAACGCATATAATAATAGTATAAATACAGTCTACTCGGTGGCTCAGATGACGACCAAGATTTTTATAAATAAGTTGTATTCCGGACCAGATCACATCGCTCTCTACAGCATGGCCTAAAAACCTTTTCAAATGGCGTAAGATCCAATCTCAAACTCCGACYTCGTTGGTTAAACTCGTTAATTTAAAATTTTAACCACGCTTAGCTTAATAATAAAACAATATAGTATATTCTAACATTCTARCCCGTAAGTCCGTGACAATACTAGCTTAGCTAGAACTAAATTAAATAGTACGTACATTCTATCGATCCTAACGATCTATCCCCTATATAAATATATAATCGAATAATTTTATACTCCGTAGTACKATATAAATGTCCAACAAWTAAAAAACAAAAGAAATCAAAAGTCCTAATCACGGGWTTCAAGCTTCTTGTGTCTTGTGAGTTGTGAAAACCGCTAACCCTAGCTTAGTTGAATTGCCTCTGATATTCGTTTGTACCAATGCATCATCCTCAGCAATTTTGCATGAGTTTCATCTACATTTCAAGGAATTAAATTCATGGTTTATTTCTTCTACACTCTAGTTTATGTAACTATCTAATGTCAAAGGATTCCTTTCTATTGCGAGAGAGGATACACATACACTTAGTGTATGTGTATCCCCCACATACACTGGCCAATAGGAATGGAAAAACTGGGGAGAATGTGGAGCATTAGGGGCGACCATTTGTGGGTTAGATTTACGGGGACTAATAGAAAGGGAGTAATGGGTGAGTGTATGTGGGGGTCTACATACCCTAAGTGTATGTGTAGTCTTACCGGCCTTCTATTGCTGCTTTTCTGTCCTTATAACATAAATGACATACTTCAATGCACAAGTTGTTGGACCTTACTTGTGACACTAGCTAAGTAGCTACTAACATCTTTTATATTGATCCAGCCACGTGAGAGTGCGTGGGAGATCGATAACTTAGTTGGTTAGAGGTATATATATATATATATATAATATATATATTATTTTATATTTATATATTATATATATTATATATATTATAAATATATTATTATATATATATAAATCTCTATTATATAAGGGAGGGGGAGGAAGATGGTGTCCCCCTCTTAAAAGACCATTATACTTAATGTTATTTTAAAAAATATATGAATTGATATGCCTAAATTACCTTAACTTATTATTTACCTAAAATGAAATGCATGAATTTGCGACTTAATTCATATAAATTAAAACTGCAGTAATAACGAACTAATGATATATCGAGATGGGATATTCCAAAATTGGGAATTGGGGAAACATATACATATCAGCAGATCATTGCATACGCACATCAGTCTCGAATTGTACGAAATACATAGAGTTCATTGCATCTATATACAACAGCATGAAAATCGGTATATGTTATATTAAAGACAAAGTATATTGTATATCTGCTTGCTAAATTATTAGGTACAAAGTTATATTTACTCTATTAGTGAGACGACTATAGAACCTGGAGATTCGAGGAGAGTTACATATACAGCATCGATGCTTACACCACCACGCATTCCCGGTACGTAAAGCAAGAATCATTCGTTTATCATAAATCCTACGCTAATATTATATTAAATGCGTGATTTACGTAAGACTAGGGAGTAGGGAAAGCATATGATATCATTATTCGTTAAGAAGTAAGTTTACTGTTTAACTTTAGTATGTATGGCATGTTGGTAAACTTATATAAAGTGTTGCCCACTATGACGTTGCTTAGGATTGAGTGTACTCGCAAGTTCTCGAGAGAAGATGTGGAATAATAAGGTGTTCATAGCATAATGTTCGACAAAGATGTTTCGCCACCAAAAAAGATTAGAATTGGCCAACTCGATATTTTTATCGTTTAAGTGGCCTTATTTCCATCTTCTCGTAAATAGTTATGCGTCCGAATCGGTAAGGCACCTCATACGGAACACCAGCACGGTATTATTAGGTGTCCCTATATAGAAGTGTCATCTAAACAGAAATCGGCTATAATTTAGGAGATGAGTGAGAAGTATGATGAATATCGCAAATTCAATGTGAAGCTCGGACTTCGAGTTGAAGTCCTCCAATCACATGGATAGTTGAATATGAGTTAGCGGGACAACATGTTTAGATCCAGTCTAGGCATTATTTTAAGGTAGTTCGAGAAATCGAAAGCTCGTTAATAGCTAGAGAGGGAATAATTCCACACGAATGAAGAGGATGATGGTCATCTGGGATTGTTTGATTGCTTTCTTTTGTTATTATGCGGTGGAGGTACCGATTTTCAGCACCAATAGGTCGGCACAAAATCCTAAAGCGAAAAACAATAGGATTAAGCAACTACGGGTATCCATCCCAAGAACAATGTTGTCATGAAAATGCGAAAGGGACTACAACCGCAAAGTGCAGGACCTCTAGAGATAACCACTCAAAACGTGTGCTCCGATATTCTTCTGTTTTGCACCGAGTACCGCACTCTCAGATAAGTCTGGAATCAATTGATGGCTTCGAATTATGTATGAAGTTAGCTCAGATGATTTTTAACCTTCGTTATGCGCAATACTGACCGAACAGCTAAAAGAGGTGGGCCGAGCATATTCGCTGGTATGGATATGATATAAGTATCATTTATAGTTGTTCATCACTAGGACAGAAAAGCCAGCCGCAAAATAGAAATAGTCCGATGATACGAGAAAGGCCCTCATGCAACACACAAGTCAAATCGAGTGTCGCCTTTTATAAATATAATAAAAAAAAGTAATTAACAAATTCTATCTCGGCGCCTTTTTTTTATTTAATAAAAAAAGTAATTAACAAACTAAATTTCTCTTTGTTTTTTTCTCCGTTCTCTTTACTGCAGAAAGTTTCCCCTCTTACTTTTTATCTTGATTTAAATTTATCTTATAATTTCTTATATTTGAACTTCTTCTAAAGGTGGATGTGTATTGTATACAATACACACACATTAGAAGTAATTGAAAATGAGAAAAATCATTAAAGTATAAAACCATTTTCCTTCTGAAATCATTATAAGATTAAATTTATATTACACTGGCTATGTTCCCAATGACATTTTGAACATTTTTTCAGTTTTCAAATTTGTCATTGCAAACTACATTTAATTTATATATCTGTGTCGTTTTTAGAGATTATTAATTTAAAAAGTAATTATAATGGATGAAATTATAATTTATAATAGACTTAAACATAAACACCCACATGAATATTAATTTTCTT
>SNQN01000615.1:27486-40110 GCA_008642245.1 Bassia scoparia
TATATCGATCCATCCAAACCTTTTTTTTGAAACTCGGAAGGGATATATATATATATATATATATATCATTCTCTCTCTTCATCCTTTTCTACTTATGAATCATGGCTTCTTCTTCATTCTCACACCAATTCTTTCTAACCCTATTATTCTTAACCCTAATACAACTTTTCATACCATCATCATTTGCAAACAATTTGCACACTAATAATCACATAAATCCATCATCACCCCTCTTAGAAATCCAATCTTTGTGCAACAATTCACCACACCCTAATCTTTGCTTTGACAACCTCAAATTTTCTCTCACCTTAAACATCCCATTAAACCTCTTTAACTTCCTCATTCATTCACTCCAAAATGCACTAAGTGAAGTAAACAAACTATCATCAATTTATGCAACCACAACACAATACAATCTCATTGAGAAACAAAGGGGTGCACTCCAAGATTGCAAGGAGCTTCACCAAATCTCACTCAAGTCCCTTGAAAAATCGGTTTCTAAGGTCAAGTCCTCCAATGCAACGGACGAGGCTAGGACCTTCCTCGGTGCCGCCCTAACAAACAAGGACACCTGCCTGGAGGGCCTCGCCTCGGCCTCCGGGCCCCGSAAGCCGCTCCTGGTCACCGTCACCGTCGACGCCTACAAGCACGTCAGCAACTCCCTGTCCATGCTCGCCGGGCCGGGCCCGGKCCCGGGCCAAAACCCGGGCCCGGCCTCGTGGACGGGCCGCAAAACGGTCGCGATCGGAGGCGGATACGACTACGACGACGGAGGCGACGGCGACGACGACGGCGACGATAGAAGCGTGACGGTGGTGGTGGCGGCCGACGGGAGCGGGGACTTTAGGAGTGTACAAGAGGCGGTCGATTTCGCGCCAAATAACAGCGAGTTTAGGACGTTTATATATGTGAGGAAAGGAATATATGAGGAGAATGTTGAGATTCCAAGCTATAAGCCAAACATAGTTCTTCTAGGAGATGGACGTGATGAAACAGTGATYAGTGGTAGTAGGAGTGTGGCTGATGGTTGGACTACTTTCAGATCAGCTACTGTCGGTAATTTCTTCCCTCTGATTTCGCCCGTTTTTTTATACTTGCATCATTTTCGATCTCATACGTAACAACTGCAAATTATATATTACTTGCATCATTTCTTTTTTACATGTCACTGAAATGTATGTTTACCACTTGAACCAACTCTGCACTTGAGCAGTTGGTCTAGTATATATATTGTCACAAATTCAGTACCATGTACCAAATGAGTTAACTATTTGTGAAATTTGCTAGCTTTAGGGTGGATATGACACTATTTAATTTAGACACCGATTATCAACTCATTTGCTTCTACCAACTAGAGGTGGCTTGAGTGCGTGGTTAAGAGTCTCAAACTCCTTAATTAAGGTCTCGATTGGGTTTGAGCCTTGAAAATGAAAACAAAAAAATAAAAAAAAAACTCTATCGCTTGAGGGATGTTGCCCATCGTACCCATGCAAACTCTCGTGAAATATTAGTCCAATTACCAAAGACGGTGGAAACTCTGTCAACTCATTTGCTTCTACGTATTCAAATTATTTTTACTAATTTGCTTACTACCATATGTGGCAATAATATTACTCATAGTAGTTCATAATCATATGTACCAGAAAAAGAATTTCATGTCAATATTAAATTAAAAATCAATTATTCTGACACCATATTATTAATTTTTATACTGTACTCTCCTAAACTTTAAGTATATAAGTCCAAACCACCTGTCTCACTTTACGTTAATATTTCCATAATTATTACATTACATTATAGCAGATTAGGCCACATTACAGTTAATACATGCATTATTGAAGACCATCTAATATGTGCTCACGACACTGTATACTATATATATCATATTACTTTCAACGAACACGATAGTTATATATCTTACATTATGTAACGTAATATGTTATATTCTTACACTATATATAATAACATATACTTTCCCGTAACACAATATGTTTATTCTTGTACAATGTAGCGGTCTCCGGAGAAGGATTTTTGGCACGGACATAACGTTTGTGAACACGCCGTCCAGAAAAGTATCAAGCGTCGCCCTGAGAATAAACCCGACTTAGCAGCGGTCTACGGTCCACCATACAGGTTCCAGACACGCTCTACGTACACACCTTTAGGCAATCTTCCGGGATGCGAATCTACGGACGTAACTACATATTTGGCATGCCGCGGTTGTCCTCCAAGGGCACCATAGTGTCGCGGATGCCCTCTACGACACACACCGTCATCCCGGCATCACGTCACACACCGACACACACAGAAGGTCCGATCAAATGCACGTGCCACGGTGACCTATACGTAACGGACCCGGGTCAGAGACCTGGGCCCGTAGGAGCGTTCTCTAGGGTGTCTCATTGAACATACTTGATTACTTATTGATGAAAAGTTGGATAAATGGTCATCATATAATGATGACTTATAATAACAAGTTGAGTACTTATGTAAGGGAGTATGATAATAAGACCAGGTGTCTGCAATAGTAGTTAAATTGAAGTTACCAGAACATGATTTTTATGATGCGAATTAATGTTTCTCAGTTATGTGAACAAGTACATCTACCTTCCTTACTATGTGGATAAGTAGCTAGCTACTAGCAGCTAGGCAATAATTCAATATCCCGCCGATAGTAAAAATTACCAAGGTACAACTGTTTGATTGAGTTTACAGAATTTTGTAGACAGGAAAGAATAATTTGATCATTGACTTAATATAAAACTGAAAATATTCTCAACATTTATTTATGAACTTCTTCTCTTGATAAATTGATTTGGTAGCTAGTTTTGAGGACAACCAAAAATGAAAACAAAATTGTTGAGACTAAAGCAAGGAAAGGTAAAATTGCACATGTACATCAAATACTCGATCATGCATTAAATAACAAACGCTTTTTATAAACAACTAACTACGTACTCGAATCATCATGTAATTCTTTAAAAAAAAACTACATATTAAGCTGTAAAAACTTTGCGAACCATATATATGAAACTTATTGTACATATATATATATATAATATGGTACGAGTAATAATGCATTACAATAAGCATAATTTATTTAGGTGAAGAATAATGGACAAATTTACAAGATTTTCGGATTGCAATTCAAGGATCCAATCTAGGGTCATCCATTTGCTAGCAATACATAACTAACTTTAAAAACAAAAAAATTCCCCAATAATAACTAACTAATGAAAATTATATTTTTGAACACAACACACCTAAAACTTCTCCCAACCATATCAATATGTTCCTCTCATTTAAGAGAATTTAGAGAACAAGAAAAAGAAATTAAAAAAAGAAGAAGAAAAATAATTAATCCCCAAAAATAACACTAAATTTAAAGAATCAAAATTGATGAATAGAGGTTGGGAGGAAGAAATTAAAAAGAGAGGGGCAAAAAAACCAAGAAATGATCATATTTTCCTTGGCTAGGGGAAGGACTACCTAAAACAACGGTAGAATCGCCTCTCCCTAGCTCCTTCCACCCCTCCCCATTGCTCAATCCTACCCTCAAAACTCTCGTTTTTTCGTGTCGTACACGAACAATACTATGGCCTTTGAGGAGTTCAGCCAATTATCAAAACGTAGGAGAGAAGAACGCGAACAAAAATTCAAGAAGAAGATATGGATCGCGGTCATATGTGTTATCCTTTTCCTCCTTTGTGTAGGAGGAGGAATTTTTGCATTCTTTCATTTTACGAAAAACAAAGACAATGGCGAATCTAAACAAGACAACAATCCACATAACAGAGGAGAAAATGAATCGAAGATGTCGAGTAAAGTTATACAATTGTTGTGTGATCCTACGGATTATAAGAAGAAATGCGAAGAAACCCTAACCAAAGTTGTTCGTACTAATGATTCTAACCCTTCCATTGCCCCTAGATCGATCATTAAGGCCGCGATCACTGCAACCGCAGATGAGGTCGTTAAGGCCATCGATAGGACTCGGAAATTTAAGTTTGATAAACATGAAGAGAAGGCTGCATATGAAGTTTGTAAGAAGCTATTCCAGGTTAGAACATGTTCAAAAGCCTCAAATTAAACATGTTATGGTTTAATTAATTTGCCACAAAATAATAATAGGGCCACATTCTAATATGCATAAAATGAAAATTATTTACATTATTGCATCAATCTTTATAAAATTCTTTGTTCGTTTAATTAAAAGGCAAGACTAAATTTAAGGTTGATTAGTTTTAAAACATGAAATCATAGTAAATTAACTTTCATTGCATATATAAAATTATAGTTGACCTTATTATACTCCTTCTAAGTTGACCTTATATATTATCTGTCTCTTATACACATCTAGATGTGTATAAGAGACAGCAGTGAAAACCTCCTGTTTGTTTTGTTTGTAGAATTGTAAAAAAAAATTACAATGTGGCAAAAGCTGTAATGGAGGTAGGTTACAATCAGAATTTGAGGATTAGATCAGTAGACTAAGGGATGGTTTCATAATATTGCAATATTGAGAAATCGCTGTCGTTGTAAAGTGTGTGCAAAGATTATATGATTCATGTAAATATGCAAATGGAACTACATAAGCTGTTAGAATCCTGCTCCACTACGGCACTGCCTGATCCAGACTTATGGATAAGTGAGCCCCTCATAGCCTGTCTCTTATACACATCTAGATGTGTATAAGAGACAGCTCTTCGGCGATGCGTCGGCCATCTTCCAAAACTGCATGATCATTGTAAGAAAGCCGATGGAAAACCAGCAGAACATAGTCACGGCCCAGGGGAGGGCCGACAAGCACGAGGCCACGGGGATTGTGATCCACAACTGTCGCATTTATCCCGATAAAGACCTCTTCCCCGTTAAGCACGAGTTCAAGACTTACCTAGGAAGGCCGTGGAAACAATACTCAAGGACCATAGTCATGGAGAGTACCATAGGGGAGYTGATTGCGCCCGAGGGGTGGATGCCATGGCGAGGGGACTTTGGACTTAAGACGTTGTACTACGCCGAGTACAACAACCACGGTCCGGGGTCCAGTACCTCGAACCGCGTCAAGTGGAAGGGTTACAAAAAGACCATCACGAGGCAGGAGGCGCAAAGTTATACGGTCACGCCATTTTTACAAGGTGGTTGGATTCGAGACAACCCTTATGTGCAAGTACATTTTGGATTGTATAATTGAGGGCTAGTTTATTAGCCATGTAATTGATTCAACAAAGGGAATTGGGATTTCATGTTGAGTTTGTGTATTCATTGAAAAAGAGTTACAATCGCTCCGTTTTTTTTATACTTTGGCATCCATTTTCGATCTCATACGTAACAACTGCCAATTATATATTACTACTTGCATCATTTCTTTTTACTGTCACTGAATGTATGTTTACCACTTGAACAACTCTGCACTTGAGCAGTTGGTCTAGTATACTATATTGTCCAAAATTCAGCTACAATGTACCAAATGAGTTAACTATTTGTGAAATTTTGCTAGCTTTAGGGTGGAGATATGACACTAGTTAGATGTTAGAACCGATTACAACTCATTTGCTTCTCCCAACTAGAGGTGGCTTGAGTGCGTGGGTTAAGAGTCTCAAACTCCTTAATTAAGCGTCTCGATTGGTTGAGCTTGAAAATGAAAAAAAAAATAAAAAAAAACTCTATGCTTGAGGGATTGTTGCCCATCGTAATCCCATCAACTCTCGTGAAGATATTGTCCAATTAACGCAAAGACGGTGGATAACTCTGTCAACTCATTTGGCCTTCTACGCGTATTCAGAGATTGATTGTTTACTAATTTGCTTACTACCATATGTTGGCAATAATATTACTACATAGTAGTTCATAATCATATGTACAGAAAAAGAATTTCATGTCAAATATTAAATTAAAAATCAATTATTCTGACACCATATTATTAATTTTTATACTTGTATATCCTAAATTTAAGTATATAAGCCAAACCACCCTGTCTACACGTGTTTAGGGTGTAAGTTTTTTTCCAGATTAATTACAATTACAATTATAGCAAGATTAGGCCACATTACAAGTGTATCATGGCATTATTGAAGGACCATCTAATAATGGTGCTCACTGTAGACACTCGCTTTAGTAATATAGTTCATCTTATAAGACTTTCTACGTACACGATATTGTATATATTCTTACATATGTAAGTATATGTTATATCTTACACTATATAATAATATATATTATACTTTCCTCCGTAACACAATATGTTATTAGTTCTTGTACAATGTAGCGGTCGTCACGATGAGAGTGATTTTTGGACCACGGACATAAGTTTGGTTGAACACGGCGGTCCAGAAAATGGTCTTAAGGCATCGCTCCTAGATTATAACGCGCGACTTAAAGCGAGCGGTCTATAGGGCATCCATACTAAGGGTTCCAGACATGCTCTACGTAACACTTTTTAGGCATTCTTCCGGGAGTGTGCGAATCTACGGGACCGTAGACTAATATTTGGCAAATGCCGGGTTGTCCTCCAAGGGTGCACATTGTTACGCGGATGCCCTCTACGGACAACACCGTCATCAGGCCCAGTCAGCGACACACCGGACAATCCACAGGGATGCATCCAAAAAAATAATTTTGGGACGTTTGGCCACGGTGGAGCCTATACGGTAACCGGACCGGGTCAAGAGCTACCTGGGGCTGGCCGTGGAGGCGGTTCTCTAGGGTGGTCTACATTGAGACATACATTTGGATTTTATTGATGAAAAGGGTTGATTAAATGGTATCAGATGATGATGATGATTAATGATGATAAAGTTGAAGTATTTGTATATGGGGAGTATGTATAGAGGAACGCAGGTGCTGTGACAGATGGTAGGGTTAATGGGAAGGTTACCATAACATGGATTTTTATGATGCAAGTAATTTTAAACACCAACACACTACTGTTTCTCGTTTATTGTTGGGGAACAATGGTTAGGATTCTACTTCTTTTCTTACTATGATGCGGATTTGATAAAGTAGCTAGCTAGCTAGCTAGCCTAGGATAAATCAAAATTCGGCCCGATATGTATTAATTACAAGGTGACAGACGTGTTGATGGTTTCGGAATTTGTGTAGGTAACGAGGAAAGTAATAAATTTGATAATTGTAACCACTTATATAAAATTGGAATTATATATGTTCAATTTTTTGTGAGTAGTTCTTTTGAATAAATTGAATTTGTAGCTATTTTTGAGGAAGAACACAAAATGAAACAAAATTGTTGAGACTAAAGCAAGGAAAGGTAAATTGACATGTCATAAATACTCGATCCATGCATTAAATAGAACAAATCCTTTTTATAAACAACTAACTAAGGTCTCGATCATCATGTAATTCTTATAAAAAAAAACTAATATTAAGCTGTAAAAAACTTTTGCGAACTCAATATAATAAACTATTGGTACATATATATATATTAGATATGCGCACGAGTAGGTAATGAATTACAAATAAGCACTAATGTTTATTTCTAGGTGAAGAAAATGGACAAATTTACAAGATTTTCGATTGCGCAATTCAAGGATCCAATCTAGGCGGTCATAACATTTGCTAGCAATACATAATAACTTTAAAAACAAAAAATTCCCAATGATACTAACTAATGAAAATTTATATTTTTGAACACAACACACGCTAAAATTCTGGTCCCAACCATAATCAATAGTTCCTGCTCATTTAAAGAGAATTTAGAGAACAGAAAAAAAGAATTAAAAATAGAAGACGAAAAATATTAATCTCGCCACAAATAACACTAAATGTAAGAATCAAAATTGATGAATAGAGGTTGGGAGGAAGAATTAAAAGAGAGGGGCAAAAAAAACTCAAGAAATGATCATATTTTCCTTGGCTAGGGGAAGGCTACCTAAAACAACGGTAATATCAGCCCTCCCCTACCTCCTTCCACCCCTCCCACATTCTCAATCCTACCCTCAAACTTCTCGTTTTTTTTCTGTCGTACACGAACCAATACTAGCCTTTAGGAGTTCAGCACATATATCAAACGTAGAGAGAAAACCGCGAACAAAATTCAAGAAGAAGATAATGGATCGCGTTCAATGTTTATTTTAGCCTTTTCCTCCTTTGTGTAGGAGAGAATGTTTTGCATCCTTTTCATTTAAACGAAAAAAAAGACAATGGGCGAATCTAAACAGAAACAATCCACATAACAAGAGGAAAATGAATCGAAGAGTCGAGTAAATAGTTAATACAATGTTGTTTACTACGGGATTAATAAGGAAAAATGCAGAAGAAACCCAACCAAAGTTGTTCGTACTAATGACATTCTGAACCCCTTCCATGCCCTAGATGATCATTAAGGCCCATCACTGCAACCACCAGATAGGTCGTTAAGGCATGATACGGAACTCGGAAAATTAATTAGTTTGGATATAACGTGAAGAGAGCTGCATATGAGTTTGTAAAGAAGCCCATCCGGTTAGAAGCATGTTCAATAAAGCTCAAATAAACATGTTATGGTTAATTAATTTCCACAAAATAATATAGGCCCATGTCTAATATCCTAAGAATGAAAATTATGACATTATGCAATCAATCTTTATAAAATTCTTGTCGTTAATTGAAAACAGGCAAGACATTTAAGGTGATTAGTTTTAAAACATAAATCATATAAATTAACTTCAATTGCATATATAAAATTATATTGACCTTATTATCTCCTCTCTTAAGTGACCTTATATATTAAACATCTAAACTATGGTTTATTAATTTTGTCGCAATAATAATAAGGCCACTTCTAATGCATAAATGAAAATTATTTACATTGCACAATCTTCATAAATTCTTTGTTCGTTAAATATAAAAGCAAGACTAAAATGATAGTTGTTTATTTTAATGAAATATAATTATAAATGAAATCCAATATAATTTAAATTGACATATATATTGAATTAAAAGTACCTTATAATGTCATTAGTATATCTCTATTATATAAGTGAAGGGGAGGAATAGTGTGTCACCACGCCTTCAAGGAGATAACAATTTACCCCTTAATGAATTAAATCTTCTTCTTCTATAAAAAATAAAAATTAGAACGATAAATATTAAAGGTTCATTTCTCCATATCGTAGAATGCAATGCTATCTAATTTCTATGCCATACGAAGGTATCTTGAAGATGCGCGAATTTCCTTTAAAAAAATATTGAAGATGAATAAAAAATTTGAAATTTCAATTAATGTCAATGAGTTGAATTATTTGGTTTTATACTGATAGACATGTTAGAAATGAATTGGCGATTGAAAAAATAAGTAAAATTAGTTGGACAATGTAACTTAATTCATAGAGGGAAAACGAAAAATTAACATGAATTTACTAATAGCTTAATATCTTAACTAACTATAGGTTGATTAATCATTTAGTATCGATTCTCTATTATGTTATACAAACTTTCTACTTTATAAAATTCATAACCAGTTTTTTTTTCACTTTATTTAAGCACAGAGTTTTCTGCTTTATATATACTCCACTTTAATATAATATTTTGAATTTTGTTTACAAACAAACTACAAACACAACATTGATCAAAAGATGTAATAACAAAAAAAATAACTTTAGTAAGATGTTGTAACACGCAACTAACTAATTGTAATGTTTACAATACGTTAGGTTGACATGCACGCATAGCGTGCAAAAAAATACTAGTCTCTATTATATAAGGGAAGGGGGGAGGTAGATGGTGTCCTCCTCTTAAATACTTTATGCCTTTAAATGATTTTTAATATTATGAAATGATGTGTCTAAACTATCCTTTGTTTAATTCAATAAGTAACAATGGAAATTGCATGTATTATGTGACTTAATTACGAAAAAATTAAAATCAAGTATGATTACCTTAAATAGGATTGAAACATATATGATATTATTTTGAATTGTCGTCCATAATTGTTTTACAAAGTAATCACAATTTCACATACGAGTATATTGTAATATTGTTGTACTATAAGATTACTTACACTCCGTATAATGTAATATATACAATATTTTAATAATACAATTTTCATAGGGTTCAACGCACGGCATCGCGTGCAAATAAAAACTAGTTAATTATAAGTACCCCATCACATACTATTATACTCCTTCGATTTGTTCCATGAAAATATGAAATTCACATCGTCGTTAAATTATCACTTTCCACGTTTATCAATGCACGCACAATCATTAAATGCTAAAGAATGATCATTTAGACGACATCAACAATACTAATCGATGTCGTCCGCAAAACGGATTCAGTGGACGAATTGGCGACGTCCCTTGATAACGCAGAAGAGAGGCCCAAAACTATCATTCAAAGGTGAATGATCTCAGGACATGGTTAAGTGCAGTTTACTTTACAAGAAACATGTATTGATGCATTTTGATAATGGCAATCAAGACAAATTGAAGCATGCAGTGAATGCTACAAGGAGGTATATTAGTAACCTCTTGCCCTTGTCACAATCTCTAACATTCTTGACAAGTTCATGCGGCAAGGGCTCCTTGAAGCGCCGCCTCAGCCGTCGCCTCTTGAACAACCCCGGTCACCAACGGTCGAGGTAGCGGGAGGATAATGGAAGTGCAGTTTGCCGATATTCCGGCAGTTCCGTTGCCGTAGGAAGGAAACATCGGTGAAATCGACGTATATTTGGGTTGCCAACCTCCGTTGCCAAAGATGAATGGAAATTTTACATTACATTGTTTGAATCCTTCTCAAAATCGCACAAGTATTTTTTTTTTCTTCGTATTGTATACCTCGTTCTAGGTTAGTCTGGTGTGGTGCACGATTAATTAAGTTTGTCTATAAGAAAATCTTATTCACATAGTCCATTATTCTATGGAAAAAATAATAATGTAGTCATGCTTACTAATGTTTGTTTATTTGCTTTGGTCGATATATTACAGTACAACTGGATGAAATTGTTACTATCACGGTGTGGTTCTTAATCTGATTCGTCTTAATGAACACGTTATAATGCAGAATCTATATTCACGTCAAAGAAGGGTTTACGACGAATACTGACAGTACGAAGAAGATGGTTAACATAAAATGTTTGGGAATGATCACAGAAGACCATTGATCAGTGGCAACAAAAATTTGTAGATGGTTTCGTTACATTTGAAACTGCCACTTTTGGTGTATTCGATTCAACTTTTGTACACTCTAAATTATCAATCATATTAAAAAAACGAAAAAATTTCGAAGTAGAATGAATAATTAAATATATATAAAATAATAATATCTCCCTCGTTTCTCAATGTTCAGCTGTGTGGAGAACGAGGTTATTCATTGCATTGGATCAGTAAACAACGGCCGGTCCAGAAAAAAAGCCCAGGCCCGTAGCACTTAGAGTGCAAATCCGACGTCGATTTCTCAATGCCGAAATGGAAGGTTACTAAGACAACCCTTTACGTGCAAACGAATCGACAGTTTTACCGTAGTGCTACATTACGTACAATCGACTTCATCTCGGATGCGTCGGCCATCTCCAAAACTGCATGATATTGTAAGAAAGCCGATGGAAAACCAGCAACATAGTCACGGCCCAGGGAGGGCCGACAAGCACGAGGCACGGGATTTGACCACAACTGTCGCATTTATCCGATAAAACCTTTCCCCGTAAGCACGAGTCAAGACTTACCTAGGAAGCCGTGGAAACAATACTCAAGGACCATAGTCATGGAGAGACCATAGGGGAGCTGATTGCCCGAGGGTGGATGCATGCGAGGGACTTTGGACTTAAGACGTTACTACGCCGAGTACAACAACACGGTCGGGGGTCCAGTACCTCGAACCGCGTCAAGTGAAGGTAAAAAAGACCATCACGAGGCAGGAGAGGCGCAAAGTTATACGGTCACGCATTTTTTACAAGGTGGTTGGGATTCGTAGACTAACCTTATGTGCAAGTACATTTGGATTGTATAATTGAGGGCTAAGTTTTTAGCCATGTAATTGATTCAACAAAGGGAATTGGGATTTCGATGTTGAGTTTGTGTATTCATTGAAAAGTTTACAATAGAGTTTTTAGAAACAAAATCAACATTTTTTTTGTTTTTGTAAATGAGTTTTTTGCTTCCTTTTTTTATAGTTGTTTATATTATGACATAATGGTCATCTATATCATCTTAAACATTCTGTGCTTGTACAGTTTAGAAGTTAAATTCATGATACGAAATAAGACTCGCAGAACTACTAAATGTAAAACGGCGATTATGATTGACCAATCGCTATAAACAAGTAAAGCATAGTTACTTACCGTGATAATAAATAATACTGAATTTGAACATAGGCTTAGCCTATTATCCTTTACAAGCAAGCATGACCAAGATCAAAACTAAAACAACAAATCTCAAAAATCTTCCACTATACTAACATGATTTGAAATAGCAGAACGAAAACCAATATCCAAACCTAAACACATACTAAAGCAATTTAGTCGAATCCAACTAAATCAAGACTAATTGAAAACCGCACGACAAAGCGACCGTAACCGCGAAAGCAAACTCATTAGCAAGCCGGGCCAATACATCACCCTAAAAGCTCCTCTCAAAGCTTACGAAGCACGTTCATAAACACAAGATCATTTTTTGGCGCTTCAGCAAAACC